>JAKTZT010000080.1:0-15281 GCA_030578955.1 Hemisphaericaspora insectamans | reverse complement strand
CCACCTCTAGGTATGAGATTAATGATTATTGGGATGCCAAATGTGGGGAAATCTACTTTGGTTAACACTTTGAGAGATGTTGGACTTGGGAAAGAACTTGAAGATTCCATATCTTCTAAGAAAAGAAAAGTTGCCAGGACTGGTGGACAACCTGGAGTGACTAGAGCCACCAGTGAAATGATTAGACTAGCTAGAGATCCCGATTTGATTGTTAATGATACACCTGGGGTATTTCTTCCAACTGTAAAAGATTGTCAGACTATGTTGGCATTAGGATTAGTTGGTTGTATTCATGATTCATTTGTGGATCAAGTAATTTTGGCTGATTATTTATTATATGTGTTGAATTTGCAAGATCCTACCGGCTCCAAATATTCTGAATATATGAGACGCCCTACAAATGATATATATGAGTTATTGTACAATATTGCAAAGAAAAGGGGCAAACTCAAGCCTGACGGTCAATATGACGAACTTGGTGTTGCACAATCTTGGGTAAACTCTTGGAGACAAGGCAAAGAAAAAAGATTTAAAGGATTATTCGATGTTGAAGCCATTGAAGAAATTGACGCAAATGAGTTCAAACTAATACACAAGGAAGAACGATTACGTGTTGAAGAGACTAATGTACATCAAGCGTTAACGGATAGATTTGGTAATGAAAATACAGATTCTAAACACAGAAAAAGAAACGCCAAAGATAGAGAGTTTGATATCAGGAACCGATTATTCAAACTTTAATTACCCAATACATCTTCAATATCAAAGAATTCGTCAAACTCGGCATCAAGAGGGTTTTCCGGTGCTAAAGGATAGTCAAACTTTTGGCCAGCCTTTTGTTTGACTTGTTTCTTTTGAGTCTTGTATTTAATCATAAGTGCATCTCTTAGTTTTGAGATTACGCTTTCCCTTTCACTTTCACTACTTGTATATATAATCTCATTATCAAATATATTGGTTGTATTGAAAATTGTAGTGTCTTCATCTTTTGAAAGGTATTTTTCAACAAAATTCTCCTCTGTAACAAATTTGAATAAAGATTCTCTATCGAGAGATTTCTTGATAATCTTTTGCAAGTAATAATTGAACTTTCTTGCTGCTGGGTTTGATGCCAAAATAGTCGACGACAATTCAATATTCTCATCCAATGGCCGACCAACTGATTCAGATTTCGTAAGACCCACTTTAGCATTCTTAAGTAAATTAGGTTCAAATTTATTCCCCTCTGACAACTTTTTACTTTTGATAAACTTTTCCATTAAAGCATCAGATAAATCCCAATCTATTTTCCGCTTCTCCAGAATTCCTTCATCATCCTCTTGTTTTACTTCAATTTTTTTCTGTGTCAAACTTGGGAAATTCCCAATCTTTTCATCCTCTTTCATGGCAAGTCTTGTTAATAAAAGCACATATCCAATATCCTCACCCAATGCGGCCCTTTGGGGAACCGCAGAACATATTTTCACTTCGTTGTCAGCAGACAGAACGTATCTCACAAGAGCAGTTGCATTTAATTCCAACAAGGCGACGACCATTGAATTGAACTTAATTTTATTCTTACCTTCATACAGCAGATTCGGAACAACATAAAACGATTCGTCTGTAAGATAGGCAGATGGCAAATCATCATTATGAATAAAACCCAATATGTCAATACCCGGGTTTGAAAGTAAAGTAGCTACAGCTTGTAATTCTGGCTGCAAGGCAATTACATCTCTAGGCGAATATTTAAATCCAGGGGTTGCGTCATAACGCTCAATTTTCAATGTTTCCACTAGATTACCACTTAAGACATCTTCAGACTCAACATCATCTTCATTATCATTCGCTCCTGATTTTATGTAATATGTAGTTGATCGTTTGATGGTAGTGAAATTTTCATTCTCAAGATCAAAATAATACTCATGACCACTTGGAAGAGATTCCGATTTCACTGCTGGAAATACTTGGATCTCGATTGTTAACCCCGTCTTGTCATTTGCTGGGCCAGCACCGAATGCTTCTTGATGAGTACCAAATGTAAGTTTACCAGTAAGTGCATTTCGAGGTCCTACTAATTTCAACGGTGGTCGAGCATGAATCAATTCTTTTAAATCACGTAATTTGAAATCTCCCCATTCGCTACAGACTCGTTGTAAAACATGAAGAGATTTCTCTTTGGTTGCAGATTTGCTTGTTTTGGTATCAAAATTACATATTCCCATTGTTATTTCAATTTTTGCCAGTTCAATCAAATCTTTGTATAAGGTCCAATCACTATTGGACAACCCATTATCAATTGGTAATTCTGCATTCGTTAATAGAAATAGATTTCTCGTAAATTTCAAATGTATATTTGATTCAAATTGATCTAAAGCTTGTTTTAACCCGTCAATTACGGTATATTTCCCTGGTTCTAAAGTACAATCTCGTTTATGGAACTCCTTCACACGAGAATAATAAAACCTGGAAGTTTCCAACGAGAGTGGTTTATTCTCATACAATTCTTCAATGTGGTTGGACGAAAATAGAATCAATCCGAATCTGTCCAGCTTCCTATTCTTAAGCAATTGCCTACTAAAATAGTCAAATACGAAATCAACACAATCATCTAAATCCCTATGTGTAAGGGTCATTGCTTTGGATGCATCGAGGACAAAAATCGTGTATTCCTTGGACATGAGGTGAGGGGACGCGAGGGTCAGGAAAGGCGGCAATGCTTAATACGGCGGCGTTTCTTTGAAAACTTTGAAACTTTTCTATTGTTAAATATATTGGAAAGATAACAAATTGTTTTTTTAAATACTTAATCTAAAATTACTCGAGTGGAGTTGAAGAAAGGCAAAACTAAATTAAAAAAAAATGTGTTAACCTTAATGATAACTCTTAAAGTTACGGGTTATGTACAATTCAAAACCTTAAACTTTTTGTTACGGTTTGTGTCTAGTTTGTATTTTGTTGGTTGCTAGAGAGTTTTTACGCCTGGCATCATGTTTTTGACGCGCGAAGGGTTTTTTCAGTTCGGGTCTTTTCAACCAAATTCGGTTATTCTAAACCTATTTACTCAAATAAGCAAGAAGGTACAAGCTAAAAATTTTAAAAGCAAAACTGTGAAATTCTAAATAACACAGCAATGGGAATATTCAAACGAAGGGTGGCCATCTCGCTCGCCTACTGAACGGGTCCCAATAACGTTCATTTAAATCATGTTACAATCTCTTTTAATGTTACTTCTTTTTCAACTTCTTCAACCTCTATCGTTGTGATAAACCAAAATCAATTAATTTTAGCTCGATCTGACGTTTTTTTAGGTTCTCTCGTGATGAATAATTCTTGGCTGTACTATAGCCCAACCAATAACCGACGCACAGAGGGCACCAAGTTGTCAAATGTAATACTGATGCAACAAAAACCGCAACAGACACAAGTAGAAAACATTCTTCCATATTATGGGCAAATACAGCAACTGAGCCAATCTTCGCAAAGACAGGCGAACGAAAGTCAACGATTAAATCTTACCGACGAATTGCTTAGAAAAGATGGCACTTCAACAATTAATCAGCTACAACATCCACCCGACAATTATTATCAAAATAATTACCAGGCACCAAGCCTTGCTAATTCAAACTTTCCCAATACTATCCAAACGCAGAATCAACAAGTACCACCACTGGGACAACAACAACAACAACAACAACAACACCTACATCACTTGATATCAACAAATCCAACAACATATGGGTTATATCAAAATCAACAGAATCAATCCAATACAATGTCATACTTTCTTGGCACTGCATCTCAACGCGCCCAGTATTCAGACTCACAACAATCTATCATTAGTCAGCCTAATCGAACACTTGGTTATTACCCACAAGACCTACAACAATCGCCGCAAGGCTATCAACGTTATACATCAATTGATCAAATGCAAACACAACCGCAAATGCAACAGCAACAATTTCCACAAGTTCTGAATGATGGGAGAATGGCACCATATATAAGAAACTTGCTGTACCCCACAGAACAACAACGCACACCCACCTACATTCAAGGTGGAACTCCGTATGGGCTGAATTTCCTCTTTGGTGGTCGAGCAAGTGTTGATGGCACTGCAAATCCAAGCGATATAAGCACGTTAGATCCTACCCCGCAGAATAGTTTTGAAGCTAATGATAGTAGCGAAGGTTCCTCCAGTAATTTTAAACCACCACAACCTAAACACAACAGCCGCCCTAGGATTAACAAACTTAGTGCTGATAAGTACCAGGTAAAGAATATAGCTAGAAAGCCAACATTTAAACTTGGAGAATACTCCACTCGTGAACTCAAGCAGATATTTTTTAACCATGTGAGTTTAGTGACGAATGATCTGGACAGATCATTCCATTTTAAAAGCAAGATTAAAAATGATTTTGAATACGAAATGTTTAATTATTTTCGAAATTCTCTTTCCAAGACCCTTGACGTCTACTTCGACAAGAACATATATGCGGATATAGTCACAGAAATCGCCATCTATGAAAAAACAGATATTGTTATAAATGCAATATTCTGTTTAAGTTCACTCATGTTACATCGGTTAACACCAACCAAAGTAGATCCTTCATTACCAATCAAATACTACCAACAAGCAGTGAAAATCATTAAATTCTATCTAGAATCAGATGAACTCAACGACGGGATTGCATCAAGATGTTTCATAGCAGCCAACTTGTTGTGCTTATATGAATTTTTTTTCAGTTCTATTGACGGAGTTTATGCTGACAATGCCACTCAGATACTTGCATCGATTGTCGGTGCACAAACTAGGAGCAAAGCAAGTCCACTTTTGGATTCACCATTCCTAGGTACATGTTTCTGGGGACTTTTCTTGATGGGATTTATTAAATCATTGAAGAATGGACAAGTGAATCCATATTCTGTTGAATTATTTTGGAAATCGTTGGATTCAGAATATTTTAAAATCTTTGAAAAATATCTGTTGTTACGGGAAAATGAATCAAGAAACGAGATTCTAACATCAATGGAGACAGTTTGGTGGTTCAGAAAGACCATCTTGAACTGTAGTAAGTTGTCAGATTTCAAGAATCAAATTTTAGTATTGACAAAGGAACAATTTCAAACAAATTATAACTTAAATAAATGGATTGAATTGAAAAACACGATTATGAATTTTGAAGATAGAATTCTGCCAGCATTAGATCCAGTGATATATAAGTCCAAGGGTAATGGATCGATTATCCCAGTTGTTTATTATACTAATGAACTTTGTGCATTAATTGGATTAAATAGAATGTTGGCCAAAATTCTTTTGTTTGAAACTTTGATGGTTAAAACCAATATTAATTCACAATTAGTACAACATCAGTTAGCAAGATTTCCGCCAAACTATTGTAAAAAGTTAGCAACAGATATTATAGGAACCATTCAAACTTATGATTCAAATTTGGCAATTTGGCCTTTAAATTTACATCTTATTAGACATGTGGGTCACTATGTACAAGATGATCCTAACACCGCCAAAGAAATGAATGCACTCGTTGAACGAATGCTAAATGTTTGTAAGTTGACGATTTAAAAAGTAACTGATTATTTCAATTTTGTAATTATTTATTTCTACTAACTGTATACGTATATGTAAATTTATTCTATGATATTATCTATATAAAAGAAATTCATTAAAAGCTAACTTCCCAAGTTCTAATTGTTGCATCTAAACCAGAACTAACAAACTTCCCATTGTTAGCTACTGGATCATATTGTAACCAACTCAAACTTGAAACCCCAGAAGCATGCGCTAATGGAAATTTCACAACTTTTGAAGGTGTATCCACCGAATATAAAAATAACCCACTATCTAATCCACCACTAAGTAAGTATTTTGAATCAGGTGTCCATCGTGCATCATATACCTTACTTGAATGGAAAGCCCAACGAGTTGTAATAACACTTGCATCTTCAGTTTTGAACAAGGTGTATTTTCCTGCAGAATCAGCAACTGCAAACACTTCTGTATTTGGAGAAACTGTAATCAATGCAGGAGGAGAACGCATTGTAGTAAATTTCCTATCAGATTTCAAAAGTTTGTTTGATTCAAATTTGATTTCTTGAATGGTGCTTTTAGTAACATTAGTTATCAAAAAAATTTCATCATTGACAGGGGCAATGTAATTAGTACTAAACCCCAATGACAACGTCGACTTCAATTCACATGACTTTGAATAGACTTCAATGTCTGATTCATATAACACAAGTAATCCCGAAGAAACATTTACTAGTTGTTTTGGTTGAGAAGGTAATTTAACGGAATTGGCAAGTTCACCTTCTTTGCTCCAGACTTTCAAAGTGTCGTCCCAACCAATAGTGTAGATTGAATTCTTCTCAACCAACACATCAACAATATAATTAGTGTGAGCGTCCGTTTCGGAGCCTTGTAAAGAGGGAAGTGGGAGAATATTTTTTTCATCATCCAATTTCCACTTAAGCAAAACACCATCTGTACTACCACTGTATAATATCTCAATATTTTCATCGGTTTGTATTTTAGTTAAGGCATGTTGGTGCCCTTTAACAACTTGAACCAAGTCACCTGATTTTGGGTCAAAATAATTCAAATTACCATTGGCAGAAAGAGAAATAATATAATCCTTAGCCAATGCCAATCCAACTTGTTGGTTTTGAACCGAACGAGTTTCTGAAACAACAAATGTTTGAACTGCTTCCTGATTTGAAACATCCCATTTCTTTAAAGTATTATCTGCAGATGCAGTAACAAAGAACTTGGAATCTGGTAACCAAGAAACAGCAAAAATACCACCTTCATGAGCATTCTCAATTTTGGAAACAAATTCTCCTGTCTTACCTTGATAAAGACATATACTTCTATCTGAACCAACACTAGCAATATATTCACCATTGGAACTAAATTTAACATCCCTAGCAATATTCGAATGATTACCTCTTAAACTTTTATCAAACTTAAAGGGAGGACCAGTAAAGAAAACTAAATCATGGTCATCGCCAACTGTGGCAGCACGATATGGTCTTTGTGGTTTAATATCGACAGCATTGATAGGTGCACTATGACCTTGAATATCACCAATGGAATTACCACTGTCCCAGGAAAATGCGTGTCCAAACTTCTCTTTCCCCTGACCAACAGCAATTATTCTAGAATTGTCAGCATCCCATGCAATTGATCTAATTGAGCCGGACATAACTTGAAATTCACTCTTGATAACTGGAGTTTCAAATTTGGTTGCCAGTTTGTTATTTGGATCAATTGAAGCATCCCAAATCTTAATTTGACCAGACTCATCACCTGAAGCTATATAGAAACCGGAAGGTGAGAATTTAACAGCAGTAGTAGTGAATGTATGTTTAGTGAAAGTTATAACTGGAGAAGTGGAATTAAAGTCAACTGGCCTCACAATAATAGTTTTACCATTAACATAAGCTATTCTTTCATTGACAGGATCATATGAAAGATGAGTAGCTTGACCTCTTTGAGTAAATGGCTGAGGAACAGTTACAGCAGTAGGAGTAATTGGCATATTTGTGTGTGATTCTATCTTTTAAAGGATTGGTCAGTGTGGTTATTCACTCATAAATAGACGGAGCAATATTGAAAAATGTATATTCGCCCTCGGAATTGAAAATCCACGTGATTAAAATTCATATATTTTTTTTTGCTTTCAACGTATCGATTTCAATCTAATTTTCTTCTTTTTTTTTTATTTTTTTCTTTTCGAACAAATCAGGGAGCGAGTGAGACATTAAACTAAAAAGAGGAGAGGGCCATCTAATTATTCACTATTTTTTTTTTATTAATTGAACTATATAGAGACACCAATTGATAACATGATGATAAGAAGAGTGGCTTTAATCAATAAAGGAAATATCCGTTTAATATCCAACACTGCTATTAGACGCAATACGTCTAGTTATGGTTATGGTGAAACTAAAAAGAAGAAGTTTTCATTATTTAGATTTCTTTTCAAGACTGGTTTATTAGTTGGTACTGTTTATGGTGGAACTTTATTTGTTGCTACTAAGAATGATACTGTTATGAATTTTGTTGTTGAACAAAAATTGCCATATCATGAACAATTAATTGATCTTATTGAAACCACCACTTTGGAGGATATTAAGAATTCTTATGAATCACTTATGAATTCTTATGAATCAATTAAGAATAAAATCTCGGGAACTAATTTACAAGAAGAAATTCAACACCTTGCTACCAGGTTGGAAAAGGAAAAGGATGACCTTATCAATGAAACAAAGAAGAAATTAGGAGGTGGAAGTAATCTTCCATCCACTTCACCACCTCCACCACCTCCTGCATCTACAGCTACAAAGGGTACTAATATAACTCCTTCGCAACAATTACAAAAGCCAGTTGAAGTAGAAGTGATCAGGAAAGCTGTCGCTCATTTACCATTGATTGAATTGAATGCAGAAATCGCACAATCTGTTGATGAACATGTTAAAGCTACAGTTGCCTCTTTCAATAAATTCATACAGGGTATCGATGCCAAAGCAGTCCGTTCTTCCGATTCAGTATTGATTAAAACTATTAATGAAAACATTACAAACTTGGCGCTTAAATTAAACAGATTAACCAAGACTTTTGACGACGAATTACAAAGAAAGTTGAAGGATTCCCAAACTGATTTATATTCTTCCTTTACTAAAAAAGAGTTAGAATTGACTGAAAATTTATTGGATCAATTCAACAAGGAAAAAGCTCAATTGGAAGTCAAGTTAAATGAAAAATTAGTTAATGAAATTCAAGCTGCCAAGGAAGCTATCAGTCAAGCTGCATCCAATGCCGTTTCTAGACTCAGAATTGAACAAACTAAGAAATTTGAAGAAGTGGTTGCTGATAAGATTAACCAAGAGAGAGATGGCAGATTAGCCAATTTGGATAAGGTAGTCACCAAGGTTGATGAGTTAGAAAAATTTGCTGTAAGTTTAGAAACTCAACTTCAAACTAACCATAAAAAATCATTGCTTCAACACACCGTTTCCAAGATCAGAAGCTTATTATTAGCACCTGCAAGTGCATCTGAACAACCAAAACATATGAAACCATTTGTTGATGAATTGGCCAGTGTGTCTGTTGAAAATGAAGTTTTGACTTTGGCTTTGAAAGATTTAACTCCTTTACTTTCTGGTGAATCGTCTCAATCTATCTTAACCACTGCCCAATTATTATCTCGTTGGGAAGAATTGGCTCCAGAGCTCAGATCTGCCTCATTATTACCACCACAGGCAGGTGTATTGGGTCATTTATCTTCTGTCGTGTTTTCTAAACTTTTAGCTCCAGTTAAGGGTGTTAAAGATGAAGGTAAAGATATCGAATCAGTTATTGCAAGAGTTGAATCTAGTTTAGCTAGAGGTCAATTGGATATTGCTGTTGAAGAAGCAGCCAGTTTAAAGGGTTGGTGTAGAAAACTTGCTGATGATTGGGTTGTTGAAGGTAGAAAGAGACTCGAAGTTGAATTCTTACTTGATTTAATTGAATCTGAAACTAAAATAATGTGATTAGGCATTCTATGTGTACGTATAATCTATAACAGTCTCCAATCTGTTTTATTTTTTGTTCTTTACCTATTTAAAGTTCATAGTCTTTTTTTTGTTTATTAATAAATAAGTTATTCAGTATTGAACATATACTAAACATCTAATTTTATCTCATTACTCCTTATTCTTCGTTAGTGAGTTTATCTGTAATTTTATACGGGAGATGAGATGATCTCAAAAAAAAAAAAAAGTGCCTTCAAGATTAATCATTTGCTAGTGTTGTAGCAACGATGACTACTAGTAACCAAGCCATTATTTACTTGAACTCGGAAGAGTCATCTCCATGTCAAAGATGTAAGACAGAGCAAGCAATACTAATTTCAAGAAAGGAGAAGTTTTGTAAAAATTGTTTCATTAGATTTATTCGTGGGAAACAAAGAAAGCAAATGCAAGATGATGTCTACAAAGTTAAATATGGTCCATTGATTGAAAAACTAGGTAACCAAAAAGTACTATTAGCCTTATCTGGGGGTCAATCGTCTTTGGTGTTACTTGATGTTATAGCTTCATTGTTGCAAGAACAATATGAAGCACATAAAGGAAAGCAAGGGTTTGAATTAATGGTTGTTAATTTGGATGAGTTTGAGTTGAACAGCTTGAATAAGAAGGTTCAAGATGTTATTCCAGAATTACTTGCAAGATATTCTCCTATTGACGTGAAGTTAAAAGTATTATCTTTAGATTCCTATGTGAATCAAGATACATTACAAAAGATTTCATTAACTAAAGATTTCAGTGGATTCATTACAAGCTTTGATAAATCAAAACAGTATAAAATGAAAGACTTGTTAGAGTTATGCTCAAATAGATCATCAGCTGAAGATTTGCTAACGATCGTATATGAGGATTTGATATTAAATATCGCATATAAAGAAGGATGCCAAACAGTCATCTATGGACATTGCATGACTCGTATAGCAAATGAAATCATTGCACTTACAGTGAAAGGAAGAGGCTCAATAATTCACAAGGCTATAGCCGATCATACTGAAAAATATCTAGATAAAGAAATCAAAGTATTATTTCCATTGAGAGACGTTTTATACGCCGAAATACTAGCATACTCAGAGCTTGCAGACTTGAACAAGTATGTTATTGAATCTACAATTCAAAAATCGAAAATTACAAAGAATCTCACAATTCGAGATATAACTACCAATTACTTCAAACAATTGGATGCTACAGGATATGCATCAACAGCATCAACAGTTGTTAAAACCGGCGAGAAACTAGGTGCACCTAAAGATCAACCAATCTTAACTCATTGCCAAGTTTGTGGAGTTGAAATATACAAAGATCCTCGGGAATGGTTACGAAAGATTACCGTCAATGATGCAGCACCTGTTGAAACTGAAGAAGAGAAAGAATATGTGAAAACGTATAAAGAGATGTTTGGAAACAATGAAGCGAAGGAGGCACAGGGTAAGCCTGTAAGTATTTGTTATGGTTGTATTGTTACGTTGGGTGGTATGAAGCAAGAAGCAGGGTTTATCTGGCCATTAAAGTCTCATGATAGACAAAGTGATGATATTGATCTGAAATGGGTGTTTCGAAACGATGAAGAAGAAAAGCAAAAGATTCTTGACGAGTTTACTATAACAGACGATGAAGAAGATTTATAGACTTACCAGTAGTTAATTATTATAGAAATCCGAATGCAGAGACAACAATTTAACCTATATTTGTAAACCTTTAAACGAGGTTGCTAATCATACCATTGAGAACATACGTGGTAGCGCATCAAACAAAGTATCAAATATTTTTTGCACTTCTTATTTGAATAAATTATAGGAATAGTACAACTACTAGTATTGCAACAACAATGTATTCACCAAACATCTTTCCCAGTAATCTATACAGTTTATGGAATGAAGAGTCTCACAAAGTTATACCCAGAAATTTAGAGAAAGAAACAAAACCAAATCATCAGAATAGAACTCATACTACTCGATCAACTGAAGTTGATCATCAACAACAACGCAAGCAACTACGAAAATTGTTTGCACCTCCACTATCTGCCTATTCCGCTGATTATCCAGGTGCAAGTCTATCTCAGTTGGAATATACGATCCAAACAGCTTCAGTCAGTGCAAATTCATTTCAATCGCGTCTTATTGCAGTTTCACCATTTACACAAGCTAAAATTGATCAGTTGGCAAGAATACGTAATACAGGATATAATTCAATACGTCCAATTGGGATAAGTAAAACTTTAGAAGAATTGGACTTTGAGCAGGCATCTCAATTAAATGAAGTCAATGATGAATCATCCTATGCAAATTTGGCTTCAAATACTGCTGAGAATTTGAATGAACAAGGTGTCGGAAATTCTTTATGGGCTTCTGGTATTAATGTTAGTCATGAAGAAGAAGATATGCCAGAGATAGATTTGGATGCACAGGTGTATAATGCCGATGACTATTCAGATGATGAACAGGAGGATGAAGCATTTATCGATGACAGTGATGAGCAATCGGCAACTAATGATGGTCAAACACGAATTCTTTCACATCATCGTCAAAGAGGTGTCCTGATAAGAGATGAGCGAGATACAGATATAGATAGTTATAGAACTCATATTGATGATGAAGATTTTATGGCAGCAGAAGTTGAGTATCAAGATGATCACAGTATAAATTCGGAAATTAACACTGGTACTTATATGTTGATGAATAGCGGGACCAACACAACAAGTACAGCATTTAATTCAAATACTACGACTGGGAGAACGGTAAATACAAGTCCTACTACCACTAGTGGAACGTTGGCGGGTGTGAATAGTAGTTATGATATGAGTAGGATACATGAAAATACAGAAATTCGGGATGAGAATGAACCTGAATACTCTGAGCAGGATATGGTGGTTGACAATAATTAATGTATTCTATGCTATGTATATACTGAAATTAGCCTTTGAATGAGTGTATTGGGGCATGTATATCTTTAATCAAATCAACTTTTGCATCTTGTAAATGAATGGCTGGAACCATCCATTTTCCACACGAACAACGCGACCCTCTCCAACTATATCCACCCACTTTTGATGCACATTTGGGACATTGGAATTTCCCTTCCAATTCTGCTTTATCTAGTTCATCCTTCATCCACACCAATGGTTCTTTGAGGAAATAATGGGAACATTTGGAACTTGCCTCCTCTACCGAAATGATTCTTCTTGAGTTTGGTGCTGTTTTTATGAATTGATGTTGTCGTGAATCTGAATCGGGTACCTCATGTAACTCAATATGTGAGTTTTTTGCAACAACTTGACGACACTTCTTACATCTCAAGTCAAACTTTTCAGCTTGCTTAGAGTCTTCTTGATGTTGCTGATTTTGATTCTCGGCCTTCTGCATCATCAAATCTCGTAATGATTTTCCTGAAGGATCTATTCTAAGATTAAGATCAACAAGATATTGTCTATAGCTTTCATTATTTTCATCAACTATACAATTCATTTCTTTATATAGTCTTAATTGTCCCATAAACGCTCCATTTGGACCCGCATCGGGACATTTTCTCTTCACAGCATGTAAAGATTGCTCTAATGTAAGATTATATTTCTTCATCAAATATGCCATGACAACAGCAACTGATCGAGAAACTCCTTGTGAACAATGTACTAAAACACAAGCCAGATGCTTCTTTTTGTCAACTGAATCTTGGAACAATCCAGACTCTATAAAGTTGAAACATTCTTGGAGGTACGGTAATAAATTACTTGTTTCTTCATCTGTGATGTCAATTTGTTTCCAATTGTAAGTGGAAGAAGCAGAATATTGCGCTGGAATTGGGCCAGGAACCACTGATAATATGCTTGTTATTCCAAATTCAGTTTTCAAGTCAACTCCATTGTTTATTGGTTCAATCGATGACAAGTATACGCCTCCTAATATTCTATGTATTGACATGTTATGCTGTATATCCAAAAGACAATACATTGTGACTTTGAACTCATCTCTCGAATATTTTTTTAGGTGCGGAATTATGGAAGGTTCTTACAAACATTTGGAGTCACGTTATACAAAAAGTACGTTAGAACTCAATTCAATTAACCTAAACTAACTACTTAGAAATAAATACTCAATTAATTTCTCAAACAGAATCTCTTCATATTTCTCATATTTTCACGAGCCAATTCCATCGAAGTTTTTTCAAAAATCTCATCAATCTCTTCCAAGGTTTTTCCTTTAGTTTCAGGCATAAAGAATACCTGATAAAAGAATCCAATGAAAGCAATACCACCATAAAACCCAATTGATAAACCTGGATAAGTCATAGCTTTCTTCATATCATTAAAATTGTAAGTGACTGTAAATGCCCACAAATACAAAAATGAGGAACAAATTGTCATACCAATCGATCTTGTACCAATTGAGAATGACTCCGCGGGTAAGACCCAAGTTAAGCAAGCATAAGCACCAAAGAACCCCATGTACAAGATAAGACCAGTGAGATAAACACCTAGTGCTGCTGATAAGTTGGTTTCGATATTGATAGTATAACCAGCTCCAACAAGAACTAAACCAATGAAAAATCCAACAAGATTCATACCCCAGACTCTACGACCAAATCTATCCATATATAAAATAGCAGGAATAGTACCTAACCATAAAGAGACCCCACCGACTAATGACATAAACACTGCATTCTTTTCATCAAACCCAATATTTCTCATCATTGTAGATAAGTAGTACATGACTGCATTAATACCAGTTAATTGACCCAAGGAAACCATTATAACTGCATAAATTAAAGCACGACGATTTCTTGGAATTGTAAATAATTCGAGCCAAACTTGTGTTCTACTTTGAACAGCACGAAGATCTCTTTCCGCTTGTGCATTTCTAATCAATTCTAAGAATTCCACTTTAGATTTACGATCAGTAATATTTCTCAATCTATCATACACATTAATCGCGTCTGCAATCTTGTCTTTAAATACCAAATAACGAGGTGATTCGGGAAGTAACAACACACCAATAAATAAAATAGTTGAAAATACTAATGAAGAACCCACCATAAATCTCCAACCACCAGTAACATCATAAAACATAGCAGCAATAGCAAAACCTAAAACTTCCCCAAATGCAATAAAGAATTGATAAAGAGAAACTAAATTACCTCTTTGATCGGGAGGGACACATTCAGCAATATAAACCCCAACCGACCCACCTTCAATCCCAACACCTAACCCAAGAATAAATCTTCCAGCATACATAACACGATGATTTAAAGCAGCAGTACAAATAATAGCACCAATAGTATATAAAAGACATGAAATAACAATCGCCTTCTTTCTTCCAAAATATTCACTTAATGGAGTCATCAAAATTGATCCACCAACTGCACCGAGTGGCATCAAACTTGAAACTAAAGAATTCTCATGATCTGTCAAATGTAATGCCTTATTCATACCAATGGCAGCACCGGAAATAATCGATTGATCCACCCCTGATAAAATACCAGCAAAGGAGGTGAAAATACCCAAGAATCTAATCATATGATTTCTATTCTTGAATGTGATTGGGAATTCCAAGTTTTTGCAATTATTCCAAAATGATCTAGTTGCAGATTGAGTTTGTTTTAATTCAAGACCTTTTTGAACATATTCCGCGAATTCTTTGTCAACATCGATATTGTCACCTAATTCGATGGAATCTGTTGAGTAAGTGGCTTTTTCAGCTTTGGAATCAATAAAAACTTCAGAA
>JAKTZT010000079.1:0-28336 GCA_030578955.1 Hemisphaericaspora insectamans | reverse complement strand
TAAAGGTAGTTGTGTAAGATGCTTCTTCGAAGGTACTGGTGCTAGTGTACCATTCACCATCGTCTTCAGTACTAATAACAACAATACCAGTCTTCGTGGAACCTTCCTCATCAGTAAATGTTGAAGTATAAGAAGTTTCTTCCAATGTGCTGGTGGTCATGTACCATTCACCGTCGTCTTCGGTACTGACAATAACAATACCAGTCTTTGTGGTACCAACGTCATTGGTAAATGTTGTTGTATAAGACGTTAGCTCAGTTCTTATTTCGTCTTTTCCCGAGGCTACAAGCGAACTTGAACCATCCTGGTATTGTGTCCAGACTACCGTATTTACCTCGGCGGTGTTGTAGTTACTATTACTGCACCTCCATTGATTGGTCTGGAAAAATCGGATGTTGCCGGCATTGTTGAGAAATCCTATACCGGTAAGAACGGCCCGATAGCCAATAGGGATATTTTGGTATTCCATGGATATTGTTGTTTCACTGCAAGTTATGGTTTTTTGGAAATCTGTGGAATATGTTCGTGCCAGATACCAAGGGTTGAAACTATTTGAAATGGCACCAAATATTTGGTCACAATCAAACTTAAGATTGCTAGTATCGAGAATTTTTAGGGTTATTACACCATGAGCAACATAAACATTAGCTAAACATGTTCCTCCTGGTATAGTTAAATAAGATTCGTTGGTTGTCGGACATATCCTGTTTCTGAGCAGCCTAGCTACCGTCAGAGCCGCTTTAACAAACCGTACGGTGGTCTCGAGTTGCTCCTCACCAGCATAAAATGTGATGGCGTTCTCGCCCTCCCGGAACCGCGTTGCATATGTCAAATCAAGAGGATTTAAAAGCCCCCCAGCTCCAAATATTATAGGATATGTAACAAATCCAGCTGCATATGTCGATTGTTCCACTTTGGGGGAAATTGTACATGATAATTCAGAATAGTCTTGAGTCATGCAACCAGACAATAACTGACAACTCGCATATGTGTCTTTACCATTTCCTAAATCAAGGGAATTTTTTGTAGTCGCAAATTGGAAAACATAAGGCATACTCAATTTAAATGTATCTCCGGGTTGGACATTGTGCCCGTCAATGAGCCAAGACACTTTAGCCACCCAGTGTGGTGCATCAGGGCCCTGCCAGTCGTCACCGCCCGTTTTACTCCATATAATCGAATCCAAAGATGTAAAAACACCGCTGACTTCTTTTGCACAAAGAAAATTTGCAGAAATAAGTAGCAAATAAATCAAAATTAATAGCATTTTTTGTTGGTATTACATGGCCATTTCATGTTTCAAATGGATGAGCAGGTCACAAATGTTTTATAATGCTTTTATTTCTCAGGTGCGATAAGGATCCACAAAATCGTAAGCCGATGAACCAAGAAGCTGACCCATATTACCTCAAACCAATGACCAGATTCTTAGTTAGGCACCTATTATACTCGATTGATATGGGCAGTTCCATGCATACCAAGCTTTGGAAGTCTAAACGTTTAATTTTCTTGCCAATTTACGATTTGCGAGATTTTCGAACAATGTGGCGATGGAAAATAATAATACCAAGAATAAAATCTATCTATGGGTGCATGATTAAATGATTTATCTTTCTTTATGTAATTGAGATCTGACCTTATCCTTTTTTTTTGTCTTGGTGTTTTTTTTTTCTTGGTTAAGAGAAACCATTTCATTTTATTTTATTTTCCTGCATGGAAAATGCATCATTTTTTTTTTCTTTTTTCTTATCATTTGAGGAAAAGGGCTTTGTTGCAAAATTTTGTTTGGTTTTACATTTACTTGACTGCCATTTTTGTTGGGTTATAGTTGAGTAGGTTGTTGGTGGTTGAGAGTCTGGGATCTCTTAATTTTTCTTTTGAATACGCAAAGACTTTTTTCCTTGGCGGAATTTTAACTAATCTTTTAGTTTGTTTTTTGATTCGTTAACGCCAAATTTGACTACGCATTTTATGTAGTTATCCCACTAGTTTATAGGTTTGAATTAAACTACCCCTCCGATGTTTCCATACCCGGTTATTCTTTTGCACCTCTAAGGTATCTACGATAATAAATTTGGTAAGAAATGAAACGAATAAAGGACAGCTGAATTCTGAAAAGTCGGAGAATGAATTTCAAGATTGACATAATCGATGTCTTCTGAGCATTATATTTTATTCAAATTAGGAATGAGAAAATTTTCTCAATAATTTTTCTTGGTCTAACCGCCATCTAGAAAAGTGAAAGTAAGAGGTTTTACAGAGAGTAAGTTGCCGCCTTCACCGCGAGGAAAATAAGATTTCAAATTCAAAGCGACAATTTTTGGTGATCCCCAGAAGAAGATACAACCACATAAAGATAATACATATTATATGAAGCAATGAAGTCAAACCTGCCTAATTTAGAAATATGATATATATGATTACGACTCATCGGCGGTACAGGTTAGGAGCATGCCAATTGGGTGCACTGAGGATTCATGACCAACTACTGAAAGTTAGAGTATAAAAAATAAAGAGCTAACCTTTGAATTGAGAAATTTGACCATACATTAGACATTAAATATTGTTTGTTTGGCACTAACATTTATTTATAATCCGTTTCAATAACCAATTATAAATCTATCTCAGTGACACAAAAAAAATATTTTTTGGCGAAAAAATAAAAAAGAAAAAAAAGAAAAGAGGATGTGAAATCTTGTTCCGAAAAAAAAAAAAATAAAGATCCTGAATGAACCCTGACTGAGATACATAGAGAGCGGAACAATTGGGTGGGTGGTGGCAAGTAGAGATGTATATAATCTGGTTGTAGCTTTAGTTGCCTATAATCTGCTAACTAAGTTTTAAAGCAATAAAACATCTTAATCAAGTACGTTCCGAACTCCAAATGCTCAATCCCTATTCACATTCAATAAATGTCGAATCATACGTTTTTGTCGTTCACCTTTTCCGCTTTTGTGGTCTTTGGCTGTTCCGAATTTCCTTCGGGTAGCCGATAACAAGATAAATAGTTGTTTGGACATTTCTTAAAATCAAATATAGCTCTAAACATAAAATAAAATAGTATCTATAAAATAATACCTTGCTTATGGTCTGGAGGTGGAGCCTGGAAATCAATTTAAGTGGTTCAAAAACCTTTTATAGACTTACTATGTAATTGGGCATTACACAGTAGACTCCCTTCATTGAAGTATACGCACTAAAAAAGCATCGATTCCTTGTTGAGATAGTTGTTGGTGATGATGATGAGCTAGTGTGGGAGGACTTTATCGACTGTAGGAAAGGATACTAAAGCGGGGAGGAGAGGGGTTGGAACGTCAGGACAACACTTAGTGTCGTCGTCGTTCCACCCCGGTGATGATGTCCTTTAAGTATCCTTTAATCCTCTTTATGTTATTTCCCCGTATAGGGGTTATCGATTATGTAGTCTATCGTGAGGATGGGTGTTCACCGTTGGTCCCAGAGACTGATTGAATGTGGGCAGACGTAGACGTGATGGTTGAGGTTGTCCCCTTTTGGAAATTGACAAACGGAGCAAGGATTTCTGGATTCTAAGTCCCCTGAGTATAGTGGCCATTGACAATGGCCCAATGCAAACATGTAAAATGTTTGCTTATTGTTGTGAAGTTGAGTTGTTACGTGTTCTAAAATAAAATATTGGACCAGACACTGCAACATTTGGAACTGACGATATTGCAGTAAAATTGAAATCTGGCACTATCCAATTGGTTTCTTTGTTCATTTGTTTATTCCATAATGAAATGGTTTATGTTATCTTTTTGTCTTTAATTCCGTTGTATTCTTTAAAAAATCTTGATGGGTTGATGTTCTAGTCGCCATTGTTTCTTTATCAATACATTTCAATATATATTCCAAGCCAGAAATTGTTTTAAACCATCTTAAGAAAATCATATCTTGTGATCTATATTGGACAACTATTGTAACCTTCTAGGCGTAGTTGTAACTCATTTTCTAGCAACTTTAATGTATCTTGTTATCGTTTATTCAGCAAATTTGTTCTGTACTGAGATTAACTCTTGAATAGAATACCTAGATTTCTTTGTTCTTTGAGATCAGCATTACCTCTTGCCGGACCATGTGGTAGTGTAATCATTGGACAGAGCGAGGCCATGAGAACCGCATTTTCTCATAGACTGTGGATTTGGACCAAGTGCTATCCGATGTAAAGTAACTTCAACTATTTTTCTACCGAATAGTGACTTTATATAAAACTGTTTTCCATTCAATGATGTTTGGGTGTTGACTATGTTTTTCTCATAATATTGATGAAATAACATTAATGATAAATTATAACAAAATGCGCGCCTTTTGGAATAGAGCCTGGATAAAGCAACTCTTCTTAACTTAGATACCTTTTGATGGCGTAATTACCACACAAATGGTTGCTATTTGATCGATTATCGGGTGTAATTTTTTTTGTCGGGAGTGGGTTGTGGCTAATCAAAAAAAAAAAAAAAAAAAAAAAAAAAAAAAAAAAAAAAAAACAGTCGATTCAATTTACCATAATTAACCTATTTTCAGTGTTTGAACAAAACTTACATGAGAATATGACCAAAATCAAGATATCAGTAGTTGTAATTCCACAGGATGATTTGGTTTCGTCACAGACAAACTTCAGTCAATATAAACGTTTTGTCCATTTGGTAGAAAATTCGTTAGATCTTAGCTCTGTTGGAGAACGGGCAAAACAAAGGTATTCGAAATTATATCCAAATGAAATGCCCTTGCATCTCCTAGGCTTTCAGGATCTGACCGGATTTGATTTGGATCCTGATTACGGGGTGTCTGAAGTTCTTACTTCGGGTGACATTTTAAGAATTATCGTGCAACCCCCTGATACTTCCAAGGGTTCAAATATAGTGGTTGAGGACTCGGTTGCTTTAGTTGAAGACCAGAATGCAAATAACAGATCATTTCATAATTCATCAAAAGCAGTTGAGACTAATGGAATAGACATTACCCGTGGGGAGCCTCCGAAGTCTCTCGGGAGCAAAAGGAGACGTGTTCTGCTGGGAAAAATTAGTAACTTGCTGGAAAAGGTAATAAATCCTACAAAACGTTCAAGGAGAAACAGGGAAACTTCTCTAGAAAATATTTGGAAACAAATTAGTAGTACGTTAGTTGATGGCGTTGATTTAACTTTGGGAAAAGGTAAAAGGGGATCACATGCACCATTGCCGTTGGTTGAAGCTAAGACTGGTAAACATAGCATTAGACAATCAGAGTCTTTATCGAATATTCGAAAAGGAAGTCTTGGAAAAGATGAGTTTAAGAGGGTAAATAATCCATCAAAAATATTTTGCGAAACAAATCCACCACATCCAAAACAGAGGTTGGGTTTCAAGAAGAAGAAGAAGAAGTCGGTGTATCGTTACCCTAATGGTCAGCAAGGAGCCAATCATATTCCCGATGTTATGTTCAATTTTTCTCCAGAGAACGAAGGAGCTAAACCTCAAAATCTCCAAGTCAAATTGGTGACGTTACTGATTCCAAGTCAAGTATTGAGGAATATTGAGGTTAGGAATGGGTCATCATCATCATCAGAAAAGCGACATGAATCCGAAATCATTGATCGAGCAACTAAAAACAGAGACATTAAGCTCTCACGATATCCTGTTTCTTTTAGCATCTCGACAGGTATATCTGTGAAAAACAAAGTTTCCCAGGTTGCAACTGATAGTACAGTTAAAAACCGTGGAGGAAACGAATCTTTTAATAATATACCCTCCAAGATCACTAAAAATGCCGACTCTTTGGTAGCAACTAAACTGATTGATTGCTTAGTTCAGCATCCGGTTGACATATATTCCTCCTCACATTTTACTCGATCAAAGGCAAGGGCATTGGCGAGTCCCCGAATAATACATCTAGATTCAGATGAAGAAGGAGATATCTAACATCTAAGCCTTCCGATTCTTAGAAACACTAGGCAGGCATGATTGGTTAAAAGTTCCTCCTAATATATTTGGCATGAGTTAAAAAGGTTTTTGGTCTTAGAAAGAGCAATTAGCCACGATATATTATACTGAACGAAATACTGTGTTTGTTCAAAAACTATAAGCATTGTTCAGCTCTTTGCTTTCTCGAGTAAATATATAATTATTCTCTTCGATGGTGTTCCAATTATATCATGTACTGACTTCTGTCGCTGACGCGAAAACACAGTGCCTATCTTATAGCGTTGAATTTGTTGAGTGATAATATTATGCTGGAAGCAATCTGAACAAAGGCATCCCGACCCTTCCTTGTGATTAATTGTGACAATATCGCTTCATCCTTATTAACTCGCTGCAATACCTATTACTTATGACTGATTGTTTTTTTTTAGGTACAGTTTTAATTAGATACTGGTGCATTATTTGTGAAAATGTTTCCTTTGAAAGTAGCATTTTTATTATATTTTGATGTATTCCGATGAGTAGTTTCAATACATTAAATATACATTGTTCTGGGGGGGGGGGGGTACGTCACTTAATTTCGGGTATCAACAAATCGAGCGACCTAATTGGAAGAAAAACCAAAATAAAAAAATTGTAAAGTGAAATTTCATG
Source organism: Hemisphaericaspora insectamans (assembly GCA_030578955.1). NCBI lineage: Eukaryota > Fungi > Ascomycota > Pichiomycetes > Serinales > Debaryomycetaceae > Hemisphaericaspora > Hemisphaericaspora insectamans. The sequence goes on along the minus strand of JAKTZT010000079.1, from coordinate 21,767 downwards.
GGATGATCAAAGTTTTATGTATGCTAAAAAAATGCAACTCCTATACAAAATGTGGTTGCAAATACAGTTTTTCTAATTTCTGTTGACTCTAATCGATACCTGGACTCATTTATGGTTTCTAAAAAAAGTTCACGTGTGTAGTATACATAGTATCAATTTCTATATTAAGCTAATTTAATCCATAACAAAATGGTAATTATTAGTTGATATTGATGAATAAAACTTCCAAGGGGTGCAACAATTGAAATTTTTTCCCCCAAATTTTTACCAATTTGAGATTTTTTTAACTACTACACACAGAGCATCCTACGATTCAAATCAAAAAAAAAAAGAATAGCTTTATACTCTTGAATTAAATACTCCCAGCAATTCCCGTGAAGAAATTTGGTTAAATGGTGAAGGTATGGGCACAAGTAAAATAATGTTTGGGAAAAAGGGTACCATGTCTTACTAAAAATTTTGTTTATCTTCTTTAACTTCGCTAATAACTAGAATTTCTTGCTTAAACGAGAGTACTTAGAAGGAATGTATACAGACAATAGCCCCCTTTTAGTTTAAATCTCAGAGAGGGATGGACCCGTTTGGTCTAGATTTAAAAATCATAAAAATGAGGAAATTTTGAACCTTTTGTATAATTTACTTACGTTGTGTGATGAAAAGTTTGAAAATGGTTGCATCAAAAAATTCTTGAATTTAACTTTTTTACAACCAAAACCAAAAAAAAAATAAATAAAAACCCAAAGGAAAACAATCAATCAATCACTCTCCTCCCCAATCTAGATTCTGAAAGATTTAAAAATAATGTCCATTGAATACTTTATTGAGCTAATAGACCAAGTATTAAATTCTAAGCATCTTGATATAAACAAGGAAACCTTCAATAACTTGACTCGATCATTAGAACTGTTTGATTCACTACCAGAATCTTCATTGACATCCATCAACAAGAATCTTCTACCGGGCTTAAGGAATAATATTACTCAGTTGATCAAAAAAGTGATTGTCGATGAATCCCCAGATTCAGGGTTTATATATTTAATTCTCACCATAAATACCAGTCAGTTCATTCATGATTATTGTTCCGAAATCAAACACTCCTGGCCAATATTGACGGTATGTCAAGTTTCCACTCATTTACCTCGATTGGTGTCGATTTATATATTAACCCAGTTTAATAGAAATTCAGGGTGGTTGTCGTAGAAGATTTGTCTATATTAGATAGGTTAATTGCTCATAGTTTGACTTCACACACAACAGCCTGGATGAGTACCTTCCAGCTCATTAATCTTGTCAGAAATAATAAAAACGCTAATATGGGAATGGTACTTGGTGGCATATTGAGTAAAAGAACCAATGTGATCAAATTCCAATCATTGTTGAAGGAGAATCGCGATTTTTCAAATTTAATATTGTTAGTTAGATTGTTTGTACAATTAAATCTAACTGAGATTTTTACTCCTGAATTAACTCAAATCAATCCTCATTCACAAATAAAATATCTTTGTCGGATTAATCCTTCGTTCAAGAATCTTTTGCTCTGTAGAATCAAATGCCACGCCACAATCTTATCAGACTCTAATGACTGCTTCCTTCACCCAATCCAGCCCCATTTGTTAATCCTTTGGACATGTTCGAAAAGAAAGTTAACACCATACTTTATCAATTTATTTACACTTCATTCATTTACAACTTTACCAAATGCAACAATCAGGCTTACTTGTAAATGTGATGACTATCGTCAACTCAGATCATGCAATCCATCCCTATCTGGTTATCTTCGCTGTTTTTCAATGATTTTGGATAATAAAGAGGTTTATGACATTCAATTTGAAGTCAAGTTAAAACAAACCTCACAACTTGGATGGTTTATCAAATATTTAAAATATGCCCAATCTAAAGCTAATCCCCAAAAGGTATCAGTGAATGTTACTATAGAAGTTCCAACAACTCAATCTAGTGAATGTGAAGTTCAAGTAAGTTCACAAAATGATCCAGAAAGCATTTCCTCCAATTTACCAACAATATCAAAAAAATTTATTAATGGAGCCAATTCCACAAACGCGTCAGTTCAACCTGATACTATCAGCGAGCATGAAGATTCCACCATTTTAACTGATCAGTCCAGGAAGAGAAAGAGCTACGGTAAGAATGTGAATAGTGGTAAAAGGGGAAGATGGGAAATCCCAACTTCGGATGAAGGTGGTATCCAACAAGAATCACCGAGCTGTTCCAATGTTCAATCAGCTTCCCGGTCTGCTAGTTTAAAATCCCTTAGAAGGACTTTAGAAGAAGTGCCACTTGTGGGTGGATCAGTTGAAGGATCAATTGGAATTACCTGGGATAGTAGAAAAGCCAACAGAAGGAAAAATCATATACCAGATAACGAGTTCATGATTAAAGACCAATCAACAGAAGACCCAATTGATGAATCTTCTGATCCAGCGTGTACCCAAATTAAACAAAAAAATAAAGAACCACCTAGCATTACCAGAGACAAAACGGGAAGATTCGTCAAGAAAACCAATTCTAACATGCCTATGAGTGAGCCCAAAACAAGTTTACCAAAATTAAAAGACGCACCATTGCTTTCCGATGAGGAGCAACATCCAATTTCTGCTGCAAATTCTGTGCTTCAAGATGATTTCACGGAGCTTGATTTGAATTTAACTACACACAAAACATCAATCATTGAAGATCAAGGGTACGATGTCATGACAGAAGGATTGAAATTGCTATCCAACAATATCATTAATAAACTTAAATTACTTGAGTTTAATATTCTCAAGAAAAGAAATGACTTACAACAAGAGTTAAATTGCGAATTTGAAAAAATTGAACAGGTTCATAAACAAAAATTGGCAGAGATCAAGGAATATTATAAGATTGAGTCTGAAAAATTGTTCAAATAAAGTACCTACTTCTAATGTATAATTATCGCTTTCTTTTGCCGTTAGATTGGGATTCTGATCAGTCCCACATTCCATTTTTATAGTCTATTTTCAATATTAAAGATATTGAGTTACCGATAGTCTCGTTATTCATTATTTTTAGACAGGTTCTTAACAATAACTCCCGGTGATCTGATTTCTGCTCGTTATTAATTAAAAAACCGTTAGATAAAATTTGATTTCAATGAAGCAAAAAACGGTATCTTTTCCCAAAATGGAAGTCTTATTGTTTCTTGGATCTGCTTTCTAAATTTCTTTTTTAATTTTTTTTTTGTTTGGGCGATTGTTCCGATTGTTTCCAAATTTTTCCGAAATGAAATCTGAAAAATAATTTGACACAATCGGCGGATTTCCTCATGAAACATTTTCACAAAACTTCCGCAACAAAAATCAGTCATTTGCTATTAGGCAAGAAAATGACTAGAAAGTTAGGGATGGAAAATATATGAGCCAGAGACAAATTGAGCATTAAATCTAACTGAAATCAAATTTGTGTGTGTGACGTTCAGCTTAAAAATCATTGACTAAACTTAAACATCACGAACCTCATGTCTTCCTGAAAACTTTGTTTGTTGTTGTAGTGGACCCAGTTTTTTCCTTACAGAGAGTTATTTGAAGAGAGTAAGGGGAAGAAATGAAGTTGTTCTCAACGGGTTGTACTTTTTTCGGTTTCTTATTGTTTATATGAACAATCCCATGTGTTTGTCTCTCAATGGAGAATTAATTTTGTGTAAAAACTGCGTGGCATTAAGCAAGGGAAAGTTAAAAAAAAAAAAGAAATTATGCAAAAACGCGTTAATTCCACGAAAGATTCGGTTTTTTTTCCTTTAACGAAGATATATTACCAAAGAGTTTTGACATTAGTTAATTGCAGGTACGGTATCCTAAATGTTTTATTCAGTATACTCCCAATATAGTTCTATAGATTAATTTTATATGAGCATTCCTGAAACGACCAACAGAGTTAAATTCTAAAAATAAGTTATGTAGTTGAGCTGCCTGCATACTGACTATGAAATTACGTGTCAAGTTTGTTTTTTTTTTAATTTTCTAAAATCGTCGATTTTCTTTTTTGTATTATTGGAGAACAAACCATGCAATTTTGTTTTGTATTGTTGAGAAATAGTACACGTCGATAAAGAAAGACAACGGAACGCCTTTCTATGTTAAATCACTTTAACAACGTGTATGTGTATATATGTGTGTGCGTGTATTGTAGTTCTAATATGTGGAAAGCGTTAAAAAAAAATTATAAAAAAAAACTAACTTACGAAAAAAGGACCTGTTTAAATTAAATTAAAAAAAAAAAATGTAACCCCCATTAAAATATATAAATATCCATCAAAAAGTTTCCTCGAAGAATTCTTATTTTTTTTTTCTTCTCCTTTCCCTTCTTTGACTTTAAACAAAAGTTTTATTAAAATTTCTAAATATAATATACAATAATGAAAGGTTTGATTTTAGTAGGTGGTTATGGTACCAGATTAAGACCATTAACTTTGACTTTACCAAAGCCATTAGTCGAATTCGGTAATAGACCAATGATTTTACATCAAATTGAAGCTCTCGCTGCTGCTGGTGTCACTGATATTGTATTGGCAGTCAACTACCGTCCGGAAGTTATGGTTGCTACCTTACAAAAATATGAAAAGGAATATGGTGTCTCAATCACTTTTTCTGTTGAAGAGGAACCATTAGGTACTGCTGGTCCATTGAAATTGGCTGAAAAGGTTTTAAAGAAAGATGATACTCCATTCTTTGTCTTAAACTCAGATGTCATTTGTGACTACCCTTTTGCTGAATTGGCAGCTTTCCATAAGGCTCATGGTGCTGCCGGTACCATTGTTGCTACCAAGGTTGACGAACCTTCCAAATATGGTGTCATTGTCCACGACAGAGATACTCCAAACTTGATTGATAGATTTGTAGAAAAACCAGTTGAATTTGTTGGTAATAGAATCAATGCTGGTTTATACATCTTGAACCCATCCGTTATTGATTTAATTGAAATGAGACCAACTTCCATTGAAAAGGAAACTTTCCCAATCTTGGTTGAACAAAAACAATTGTATTCCTTTGATTTAGAAGGATATTGGATGGATGTCGGTCAACCTAAAGATTTCCTTTCTGGTACTTGTTTATATTTAACTTCCCTTTCCAAAAAATCCCCAGAAAAATTATCAAGCGAAAAGTTTGTTCACGGTGGTAATGTCTTGATTGATGCAACTGCTAAGATTCACCCATCTGCATTAATTGGTCCAAATGTTGTAATTGGTCCAAACGTTGTTGTTGGTGAAGGTGCTAGAATTCAAAGATCTGTCTTGTTGGCAAACTCTGAAGTTAAAGATCATGCTTGGGTCAAGTCTACCATCGTTGGTTGGAACTCTAGAATTGGAAAATGGGCTAGAACTGAAGGTGTTACAGTTTTAGGCGATGATGTTGAAATTAAGAATGAAATTTACGTTAATGGTGCTAAGGTCTTACCTCATAAATCTATTTCTTCAAATGTTGAACATGAAGCTATTATTATGTGAGTGTCACCAATCATTTAATTTTTTGTTTTCTAACTTTGTATTTTATAATTTAGTTTAAAGAAACTTCAACTCAATAAATATTACGTTGAGATAAAAGTAAAGAGAAACAAAAAAGAAAACATATTCAGTAATTATAAATGATTTGTACATGTGTATTCGCTATCCTACAAACGTAATAAACCTTCTATAGAACTCTTTCTAAGTGGTTCACTCAATGGTTTAGATCCGGTGAGATATTGTAAGAACAATTGTCTACTAACTAAGGGTTCTCTAATAATCCCCATATGAACAACTTCATGTTTAAATGGATTTAAATAAGAAACTGCCAATTTCCCACCATCTCGGATTTCAAGACATAAAGAATGGTTCTTGGGAACTGAACCTTTTCTACTTTGAAATACTTCCCTCAACTGTTCCAACCCGTTATCCAATTGTTCTCTAAGTTCTTTACTGTTCGGGTGTGCTAAAATTGATTTAATTAATCCATCCTTCATATGGTTAAAGTCGGTGTTTCTAGTTGGACAAATTCTAGCAACAAACCTAACGCCATTACTTAATAATTCTCCAACAACTTCTTCGGATTGCTTTGGGTCGGCCAATTTATCCTTCCCAATTCTTGCAATTATCGCACGGGCTTTGGCAACATCCTGCTGGGCAATGTACATTCCAATACCATATACTTTCATTGACAAAAACGTAACAGTTCTAACTCCATGTCCAACTAACTGCATGTCCTTGACAAGCTGTCCATCAGATGCCTTAAGCTCAATTGGAAACGGAATAAGGGTAGAGTCCACATTGACAGTATCTTCTGAAATAAATTTATGGGCATCAAGGGAAATGAAACTTGTTGGTTGATAAACTACAAAAGCTGATAAGGCAATTGCAATAGGTAAGGAATATTTTAATGCGTTTGTTGACCTAACTATATATCCCAACAGTCTTTTACCAGTGATGGTTATTACTCGTTGTCCAAATAATCTAAACATCGTTGTTTGCTGACGTGAAAAAATGGGTTGAACACAAGTGAAAAAAAAATGAATGCTTAAATGGGAGTCAAAAATCAAAAAAAAAAAAAAAAACTGCGTTGATTAAAATGACGCGACTGGTTTCTAATAATCTACAATTGCGATATCGCATTAGACACTGACAGTTGGGATTGTAGAGACATACCACTTGCTAATTGCGATTTGTAAATACATTCCCACTTGTTCCATATCTGTTCAATATCAACAATTTCACTCTCAAGCCAATTATTGGCCTCACTTCGGCATATATTTGCAGCCAAATATCCCAAGAAGCTATCACCAGCACCAGTGACATTTACAATATCAAGATTTTGGTTTTCTTTCGGAATAGGAAAATACTCAATCAGTATACCCATGTGCTTAGAATCATCCAATTCCTTCCCTTTACTCGTTAATATAAACTCCGGTCTATAAGTGGAAGTTGTGGGGATAGATTTATAATCATCAATCGATCTACTAATGCTAATAATAATAACTCCTTTATCACCCAATTTAATCAAAATATTCTGAAAAAATGGTATTAAATGGAAACACTGCTGAAATACCCCCCTTAGCAAAAGATCTTGAATAATTGGGTTCTTTATTCTCTCTAACTTTTCTCTAAAGGTCGAATCTATACTTAGCGCATCTAAAACTGGGAACCATTTATCCAAATCATCAAAGTACCCATAATTTCTAAACGATTCATAAATGGATTCTAATTCTGCAACCGTTGGAGTTATCATTTGAACTTGATTATTTGGATAAACTTGAAGGTTTAAGGAACTGATTCTTTTTGCCTTTATATGAGATGTTGGTTCAATAATCACAGTAGAACTATGAGTTTTCTCTAAAACTTCAATTATAGTCTTTGCGGATAAGTTACAATCAAATATCACCACTTTTGGCTTGTTTACTTCAATTTGCTGGATAATATGGTTTGAAAAGTCTTCTTCGATAATCGACATATCAGCACACGCGACAATCAAGTCCCCCTTATCATCATGAGTGCAAACGTATTGTGCTGTATTACTTCCAGAGCTGATTTCAATACCACTGGTATCAGAACCTACATCTTTTAATTGGTCAAGAATGAATCTACCTGATATATCATCACCAACCCGAGATATCAACTTTGAAGAAGTGTTAAATCTCTCCAATGCAAATTTACTTGCTAATGCTATATTGTAACCTACTCCCCCAATCGAGCTACTTACCACACCTATATTGGAATCAGATAACCTCCAACCGGGATTAAGTTTTGATGCGGAATCCAAGGCAATGGAACCCACAACTAACAAGTCATTGGGAGCAAATTCGTTCTTATCTGTCGGAATATCCACTTTTAACAGATTAGAAAGAACGACTGGAGGATTAACCGTACATCTGTGCTATTATACCATTAGTAAATTATTTTAAGATATATTGTAAGGTAGATTGTTGTCCGGGATACGTACGTTTTGGAGTTTAACTAGCTCTTTGGCAATTTCACTAGCGGCCTTGGCATTGTTATTTACAAGGCTGACATTGCTAAATACGGATTTGCCTTTCGTCTCTTTGGCTACTTGCTCTAACAAATATGGCGTCAACTTTTTTCCTTTGATCCCTAGGGTCTTGGCACTAAGAAGAGCACTTTGAATAATTTTTGAAACGGATTTTGAATCTAAGGCAGATTCAGTGGGCGGTGGGATACAGAAAACATTTCCTGATTTGAGCCCCATGACTATATTTTGATTATAAATAATTTCAGCAGCTTCAGCAAAACTATGAAAATGATAAGGTGAACTGGTTCCTGATTCGCGACAATAAAACCCAGGGACATCTATCCCATTGGGGGTTTTACCTTCATCGTATGTACCCACAAACACCCCTTGAGTTTCTAAATACTCCATAGTTAACTCAATATCTAAAATGGATTTGGGTCCTGCACAAACAACAGACACGGGGGTTCGTCCCAATTCAGTTAAATCTGCAGATATATCAAATGTTTGTTGGCCATCTTTATGAACGCCTCCTAATCCACCAGTGGCAAACACCCTTATACCTACCTTTTCAGCAAGTATCATGGTCAGGGCAATTGTAGTACCGCCATTCTGCTTATTTGCCATCACATATCCCATGTCACGACGAGACACTTTGTTAACTAATCCAATTTTGGCCAGATCTGCTAATTCTTTCAATTTCAGTGCCTCTAACCCAACTAAAGCCCTCCCGTTGATGAATGCACATGTCGCTGGTATAGCACCGTTTTCTCTGATGGTGTTTTCAACCTTTAACGCCATTTCGAGATTCTGGGGATATGGCAACCCATGGGTGATAATAGTCGACTCTAACGCAACAATTGGTGCGCCATCGTTTAATGCTTGTTTCACTTCATTGGATATTTTGATTGGTAATGTTGATAATCTTCGAATGGTTGTTCTTGAAAGCATTGCTATTGTTGTCAATAACCCAATCCCAACAAAAGATAGTGTAAGATACTGTTGTTTTTTTTCTTAGGAAATTTTTCAATTGGTTTTTTTCTTTAGTTTGGCAATTGCTGTAACAATGATTTATCTTGTTATAGTAGGTGATGATTACTAGGCTGTTGATAAAGCTGCGAGAATTGACTCAAGTAGAAGTCGATGATTTATTAAAGGATTCCATTGACATCAAATCGGAAATAGAAAACATACCGGCACAACTACAAGTATTAAATGATCATGAAACATTCAAATTCGAAGCGATGCTACTTAAAAACCAACACCCTCAACTTGGTATGCAACTCACACTCTTAGATAAGCTAATAGTGATAGGAAACGTTGAATGGGATTACCTAAATGATTCGAAAGATCCTATAAATTTGATGTACTATAGGTATTTACGTTTACTTCGTGTTTGCATTCAAGACAATTCCGATTCTTTATTGGAAATACTTTCACTACACGCTAATCCAAATCTTCCATGGTGTTCTCAAATGAATGCTGAAATAGTTAAATCGATAATTAATAAGTACCCTGATATTTGTCAAGCGATCCCAGACTTTGTTTTCGGTGTTTTCAAATCAAATTTAAAGCAATTGAAAGCCAGCAACATAAATAAAACTAGACACGCAAATGGTCTTCGACCTCGATTGGGATACAATCCAGTAGCTAATACGTTCGCCCACCAGGATAACCGATATTTATGGAAGCAGTTTCCCGATTCATTGGCAATGACCTGGTTCCTAATAGATTGTGTGGCAACAGATTCCTCGTGGAAAGATGATTTTTGGTTACTTGCCATTGTATTTATTTTAAATCTTTTAGATGACGGTGATATTCAGGCAAAGGTTCAAGCTTGCAAGATCCTTAATCACCTTGTAACCAAATTTAAACAGATTTCTTTCAAATTCAATAGTATTCGGAACTCTGGTTTAATTCCAGATTTGATAGAACAATTGAAGCGATGTCTTGCGCATATTCCTTCTATAACTGCTGTGAGGGAATCAAAAGCGTTATTAACTGAATCATACACTTGTATTATTGATGTTCATATGATTTATGGTACAAACTTGGATTTGATAGATGTTATCAATTCCAATGTTTTGTCATCCTTAAGCCACTTGTTGAATAAACAGGATTATGAAAGTACAGCTCCGATAATTAAGTTATTGTTAGAGACATTGAATGTTATAATAAAGAAAGCTTCCATTGAATTATTTATAAGTATGTCAAAGGTTATATTTACACTTAATCAAATTATTACAAATGTTAGTGTGCTTGAAACAGCCCCTGATGTTATACTATGTGCATTGAAATGTCATCAAGAAATTCTCAAACAAAATTATCCTGTGGAACTTTGTCAATTATTATTTACATATCATTATGATTTAATGGGAGCCTGGTTTATTGTTTTACACCGTTTGAAGAAATATGAATTGAAGATTGAATCAATCGAATACCAAATACGCGAAAACTTTGATAAACTCAAAAATCTTTCAATTGAATGTGATAAATTAAATGAATTTGAAATTACGAGGTCCTACATTAATAATAATGTTCCCGAATGTAATGATTATTGTATTTGAAGTTAGCCAACTATGATGTGTCTCTATTTACAAGAAATAACCTTTTTTCAGATTTAACGACCTGCTTGTAGCGCTTCCACCACTTTAATGTTGGTATCTAAAAATCTATTTAAACAATTAACAAGACATTTCTCTTCATTCGCATCTAAAGCACCAGTGGTTATTGGTTTGTCTCTATTGCATCTCTTAAAACACATGTCGGTGAAACTATGGATGGACAGTTGAACTTTTGATTTAGATTGTTCCGCTTCAATAAATTGCATAATATCCTTTCTAGAAGCCTCATCAAGGCTCTGTACAGCTGTTGTTGAAAGGGCAGACATGTTTCTTCTTCAAAACAATCGTCTCTTTCACTTGCAACCTTTTTGGTTATTGATTATTTTTTTTTTTTCAATTTTATTTTATTTTTTTTTCTTTAATTCTTTTCTCATTCGCTCAAAAAACAAAGAAACCGTTTCTTAAAATCATCAATCAATTGTATAAAATTCCTAAGAAATGTCAAAGAGAGAAGCATTATTGCGCCTTCTAGCTGATAAATCTAATTCATTGAGTAAAGATCAACTGACTGATATTTCAAATGTTGATGAGATCTATGTACACCGTTTAGAAAAAGACATTGAACGCGTGAAAAGATTTAATACACAAGCAGATCTTGCAATTGATAACTTAAAGAAATATAGTGACTGTCCAATTGAAAATAAGTTGGTAGCTCTTGCAGAATCATATGAGAAAATCCCATATATTACCGATAAGAATGATACAATCGGAATTGCTGCAACATCAAATATACTTGACGGTTTGATAGAAAAAATAGAAGTTGAGTTACTGGAACTAAAGAATAGGGAAATTCAATCGCTAGAGTCATTAATCAAAGAATATCACGGGTTACTTACAATTATTGAAAAGACCAAAGATGACAAGCAAGACATGATCAATACTCTAAAACGGAAAACAGAACAAGTTCAAGACAGGGGCTTTCACTCCAAAATTAACCATCAAAAACTCGAGACAAAGAAAATTAAGAAAATTCTCTCGTCCCATTTAAAACGAATAATTGCAAAGTATTTGGCAGTATCGGGTACCGAATCCACGGAAAATTATGATAGAGATAAACTTAAACAAGCCCTTATTGATTCTTCAAGGTTGATTGAAACTTTGCTTACAACCTCGGAATGGGTTCCAGTTGTCCCTGATTCTCAAACCAAATTCATGATAGATACATTAATCAAAAATGATATTTTCTTGGTTAAGGAATCCGACGTTGGAACATTGATCAAATTACGTGGGTTTGATATTATATAAAGAATTTGTTGGTCGTGTAGAAATGTTCAATTTGTTGTTTTTTTTAGCTGTCGGAAATACAAATGTGAGCTCATTTTTTGAAAATTCCAAACTTTAAAGCCGAAAAGCTGCATTTGTCTCTCAAAGAAAACATTACCATTCCTCGATGCTGAAACCAAAAAGAGTAAGAGCTATATTCAGTTGTGATACGTGCCATGCGAAGAAGCTCAAATGTGATCGTGCCAATCCTTGTCTGGCTTGCCTAAAGCTGGAAATTGAATGTTCCTATCTCAAAGCCGTAGGCCTGAAGCACATGGTAACCAAACCGTCACCAAAGATTCAAGAAACTCTCAACCAAATTGAAGTCATCAAAAGAAAGATTGAGGAATTGGAAGCAAGATGTAGTCCTATAACAATCAGTACCCCTACAACACCAGAACAATTATCTTTCCCTAATGCAAAAATCGGATTTAACCCAACTGATTCTGAAACGGATGAAATCAATTTCAATTATGGATTTAGAGAAGAGGAACCAGGTCCACTTTTAATTAATCACAGGCCATTTCCTTATCTTTTGTCATTGAGAAGAGACTTAGGTGCAAGATTTATCTTTCTTTATTTTAAGAGGCTTGTGAAAGAGAATCCCCATTTCTATGAGACCTCAGTTAGCATAGCAAGCTTATCTAAAGAAAGAAAAAGTGAGATCGTAATGAGAGCGAAAGCAAAATTTGGTGATGGTTATATTCCTGGAGCAGATGAAGGTCCATTTTCGCTTGATGAATTGAAGACTTCGATTACTAATTTTGGAATATCGCGTGGACTTTCGTTTACTATGCACAGTAATGTTTTTGATCCTATGGTATCATACTTTAATTTAATACCTCCGTCGTGGGTCAATGAAAAGCTCCTAGACATCTTTTTCGAGTATATCTTTCCACATATGCCAATCATAGATGAATATGATTTCAGAGTTGAACTTGAGAGAATCATTCCAACTAACGAAAATGGTGTATATTTACATTCTACTCCAATGGTTGAATCTGCAAATGATTTGGCTCTTTTGGCTATTCATTTGATTATTATTCGATTTGCATACATGGCACAATTTAATTTCAATAATAATTCTCCTTCGGAACTTCTAAAATATCCTATATCAATGGATGCAATACGAGCCGCTGAGGTCATTATGAAGGAATTTGACTTAACAAAAAGACAACCCCTTATCGTATTACAGGCAGGATTGATATTAAGGTTATATTTAGGTTATTCTCGTGAACACTTTGTTTCTGGTAGTGAAGTACAAATTTCCATGGGATCTATTATTCAAATGGCTTATTCGCTTAGTTTAAATAGAGACCCTATTTGTCTTAATGTTCAATCGGGCCGGTATCAAAATTTGCGTCGGAAAATTTGGCATTTCCTCGTTCGGTTAGATGTTTTAGACTCGATATTATTCAATACTTCACTCTCGACCGATCCTCAAACATATGATACTCAATTGCCAAACTACGATGAAAACAATTCAAACACTAAAAACCATGATACAGAAAAAAATATTATTAACTCATTCCATAAGTTTCAAACAATGCTCATGATATGCTACAACTTAGCGAAATTGCATTTGATTGTGAATGGGAAGTTTCAGGTTGGCGCTGTTACCAGTTTGTTATCTCGGTTGGAAGTTGAGGGTTCTGTCAGATTGTCATGTTTAGAGGAGTACTTGAGCGACTCCTCGTATATGGGAATATTTTGCTGCCGCGTCTTCATTTATCTTAAGTTGTATTGTGCTTATAACTATTGTTGTTTGTTCTACTATTACGAAGCTAAAGGAAGCTCCTTGAAAAGTTACTACTTTGAGAAAATTGCCCAAGTCCTTCTTGTTGACCTTGGTACCCTTAGTTACAATCGCCTCTGGAAACTTGAAGGTACTGGTGTTACTTTGTTATTGGCTCCGTTATTCTATGCGTATATTCACTTGACTTTATTCTACTTCGTGATGTTGAGAAACAGAGTTTTGGCTACAATCTATGAATTGGAGAGGGATCCATCCGTAATTTCAAGATTCCCTGGGGAATCAGTAGAGCAGTTTAAATCGGTATTGATTGATCTTGAAGTAGCTCTTCAAATATTTTTATACCATCGTATGAAGGTGTTAAGTGGTTTGGGTGCTAGTTATGTAAGTATTTGGCTGCTTACTATGTTGCATTGCAATTGTTTAAAACTTCAAAAAGATGAATTGGGTATGATAGCGACTGGTCGAGAAAGTATGATGCGGGATGCTATGATAAAGTTGCCCTCGTCTGAATTACTGCTCCTTGCATCCCTTATTAAGAAAGATAATGCAAATAGCTGTCTTACTCCAGATGATATGTGGACCGGTTCAGACGATGATTTGCTGCAAGAAATGCAAATAACAAACTTGTGGTTACAATTGAGAAAAATCACCACTGAAGAGATGGTAACAAGTTCTTGGATAGATAATTCTCGATTATTTGGCAGCGTGGAACTGTTTACTTTTGATGTTGATAATTTCTTGCAAAGTAATGGCTTATAGTTTTTAAAATAACATTCTTGTAGAGTTTTGTAATTTTTGGAAATCTTTATCAAAGCAGATAACAGAAACTATCTGGCCCTTTAGTAACTGTATTTTTTAAACTGGCTTCATGTAGTGGTCAGATCAATACAACTGAGTTTAGAAAGTGGGCAAGGACAAGGAAGTCATTGATTTGGAGGCTCGTTATTTGCAGCACAAAGTTATATGTTAGTAATTTAGGTTTTGTAACATTATAATAGCAATTTTACAAACCACCAGTTCACCATGGGATATAGGAATACTTGATTCTTAAAAAAAATTGGTTGCAAAAAAAAAATTATCGATTTCTTTAAATCCCGGAACCATTCTTTGAGTTCACAATTGAGACTACGGCGGTGTTTATAATAATTACACCTGATTATAAAGAGCCGGTGATTTAACAATCTCTCTATCAAAAGATCACACTTCTATTAAAAATCTTGCAATGACTAAAAACTATATAAATTCTAATATGCTCTGTTAAAAATGAGAAAGTCCCCTCTTGTACCAAATAAATCTCCAAGTAAAATAAACTAAAATGCAGCTAATTGCTAAACCCAATGAAGTCAGAGTAAAGTACCTTGACAAACAATTATTAAATAATGCTCTCGAATTATCTGTACATCTTGAATCGGCATTACTTCCATAAAATAATGAAAAAAGAATGGAACCAATGGCTGGAGCAATCATAAAGAATGACCAAGTCGTTCCTAACATATCAATTGACCAAACATCGGCCACAATGATTGGATAAATTGTAAATAACCCACCATAAGTTAACCCGTTAATTAGTGATATGCTTGAATAATTCAGTTGAATCTTGGGGTCCAAAACACCATTTGAATATTGACCAAATACCCCAACAATAATGATTGACATCAAGAGCCAAACACGACAGATTGGGTATTTTCTATTAGGAGAGGAAATGAAGTCAGATAGCCACCCCATAATTAATCTAATTAGTGTAGATGCGGTGGCCAAAAGGCTCACTTGATTAGACAAATCTGAAGTTGGACTGATATTTTTAAGAATTGACCCCAAATTATTTTGATAACTTTCCAATGGACCGATATTCAAAAACAAAGAAAATAATAATATCCAAGTGGAAGGATCCTTTAAGAATGCAATAAATCTTTCATGATGGTTAGGTGGATCGAATTTGGATACTTGTGGAGTTAAAGGATTATCATCCAAGGTGTCTTCTTCAACATCTATTTCACTTGAACATTCACTTAATAATGCAGTTTCTTCATCCACGATATCAAAGATTAATTCTTGTTCGACAACAACAATTGAACTTGAAATAAAACTGAATAACCCAATGATTAAATATAATATGCCAAAAAATCTAAATACTTTGTATAAATCCACAAGATTAGATTCCATTTGAAAATAAGGGAGTTTTAATATCTGTGAACCAATTAACGCAGATAATCCATAACATGTCACTGGTAACGATATAGCCATTCCTTTTTGATCAGGAAATATTCTTGCACAAGTTAACAAACTTGAAAAATATAATGATGAGGTGGCAAGACCAATTAAACAAAATGTAAAACAAAATGTGTAAATGTATATAGATATGACTTCTCCATTCTCAGTCACATTATGCAGCATCTTTTGTACAAGATATGCGTTGATGAAATATGCTGGGCAAAAGAACCAAATCAGAAATACTGATAATAATGCGGGGCCATAACAATCTGCTAAATAGCCCAATATTGGTAAAAACAAGTACATTCCACAAGCTGAAAATGATGCAATGGAATTAATTTGAAGGTAGCTTAATCCTAAAACCTCGTGAAATGAGGTTGAAAACAATGAATATAGTAATATTGAACCTGAAACCAAACATGATAATAAGGCAATTAGAAATGCAAGGCGTTTGAGATTGTAGAGTGATATGTGAATGGAAAGATAGTGTTTTATCTTGTGTGAGATATGGTGAAGATGATTTCGTCTGTGCATGTTTGTTGTGGTAGTTTTATAATATATTATTATTAGCAATATATCTTGGTAGTAAGTAGTGGTGGTAGCTAAAAGGTGGTGATATTCTTCTACCCTTTTTTTAAAATCATCAAATAAATTAAAGAAAAAAAAACTTTGTTGCAACTTAGAGAAAGAAAGAGCGATAAAAAAAACGAAAAAAGAAACTGCGCATGACTTCTTCAAGTTTCAATTGTAACATGAAGAAGAAAAAAGAAAAGAAAATAATTTCAGTGTAGAAATTCAAAATCTTTTACCAATGAAGAAAGATGATGATTACATTGATAGACTAACTAGTGATATAAATAATTATAAGTTGTTATAAAAAAAACTTAAATTTTACTTAAAAAAACAGAAAAACAGTTGTCTCTAAATATAAAACTAAAAAACAAAACAATATATTGTTCCTTCTTTCTTTATTTTGGAATGATAAAAAACTACAAAAAACAAAATCATAAGTTTAACCATGAAAAAAACCAATCTATGGAATATAAGTAATAAACTTGTCAATTTCACCAGTTGAACCTAACCAGATACCACTCTTATCATGAATACCTTTAGGTAAAATTTCCAAGATTCTTTCACCCTTATCATTAATGGCTTTCCCACCAGCTTGTTCAAGTAACATAGCCATTGGGAAACATTCATAAAGAATTCTTAATTTACCACTCTTTGATTTAGTATCAGCTGGATATGCGAAAATACCTCCATATAATAACGTTCTATGAATATCAGCAACCATGGAACCAATATATCTAGCACTATATGGTTTTCCCTTTAAATCTTCTTGTGGTTTCTTTAAATCGTCAATAAATCTCTGGACATATTCTGGCCAATAATAAGAATTACCTTCATTCATTGAATAAATTGCTCTTTTTTCTGGGATCTTCAAGTTTGGTTGAGTTAAAATAAATTCACCCAATTGAGTATCTAATGTAAATCCATTAACACCATTACCAGTGGTTAACATTAAGTGGGCTGAGGCACCGTACATAGTATAACCAGCAGCAACCATTTCAGTACCTCTTCTTAATACATCATTGATTGAACCTTTGGAATCATCCTTTAATCGGTAAATACCAAAAATAGTACCAACTGATACCCCAGCATCAATATTAGAAGAACCATCAATTGGATCAGTACAAACAGCATAACGACCACCACCTTCAAATATAATCAAATCTTCTTGTTCTTCACTAACTAAAACTTTAACATTATTAGATGATCTCATGGCATTGATGAAAATCTCATCACCAATAACATCCAATTTCTTTTGAACATCACCAGTAGTATTGGCAGTACCGGAAACACCAAGTAAGTTAACTAATTCGGCTCTTCTAATATTATGGGCAATGAATTTAAAAGCAAATTGTAAGGAATTCAATAATAATGATAATTCACCAGTAGCTCCTGGAGCAAGGTTCTTTTGTTCTTGTAAAATAAATCTAGTCAAGGTAATGATGTCAGTTTCGACATTCATTTGCTTAGCAACAGTATCATTAGGACCACTCATTATGTGATGTAATTATTAAAATATTTGTTTAGGAGTGATATTATGTTACTAAGGATTATAGAAAATAAAAGAAAAAGAAAAACTTAAGAAGAAAAAGACTTAAAAAAAAATTGAAAAATCTTAAAAGTTTTCGAGTAAAGAGAAAACTATGTGGGTTTTATTTATAATCTTTAAACTATTGGTGGGATTTTTCTATTTATATGTGTGTGGGATGTGTGTGAGTGTGTGAAAAAAAAAATTACCCCATACAATTTTTTTCTTTAACTTCCGTTAAATTTATCTTCTCTCGGAATGAACAAACTAAAAAGAACAACGGCATTTCCTAAATGCTCCGGGCTCCTTTTCCTGCATTTATTTATTGGTGGAAAAAAAATACGAGGGTTTTGTTGGCAACTTTTTTTTATTTTTTTTTTTTGCTTCCCCGGGGTAAAGGAAGCTTGATTATATGATCGCCCAAATTGACACATTTAACGCTTCACATGGAAGCTTTTTTTTTTGCTCTCGTCTCGCTATTCGTTAAAACAATGGGTAAAATCAATACCGGGGATTAGATGCCGTCTTTCCTTGATCTCTATATTTCTCTTTGTTTCTATTCGCAAGTCATTATGTTTCCAAACCACCATACCTAACCAAAGTGCTATTCTGTTGTTGCTGTTGTTGTTGTTTTTTTCTTGGAGCCTTGGGGCAACTTTGCTTGATGGAAGTATATTCCCGGATTTATTTATCTTGAAGAGTGTTGATGACTACCAGTATCTTTGGTTTGTTGAAAAATTGATCGATTAATCTCAAAGAATAAGTCTAATGTATTAGAATTATTATTCGCTCTATTTCTAATAACATCTTTAGCCCCATATTTACCGCTGCCACCACCACCACTTTGATTGCTGGAACTATTTGATGATATTTTTGTTGTCCATTGTGAGGATGATTCTAATGAACGATATATTTTAACTTGTTCTCCTTCTTTATCTTCTTTTGCTTGTTGAGTATATTTTGCAAAATTCGAATTGAAGTAGTCTAATATTTCGTGTGTATTGTAAGGTTCATTCAGTTGAGGTGGTGGTACTTGTTGCTGTTGTTGTTGTTGGGATTGGGACCCAGTCTCTGGAAAAGTCTTGACAGATGGTGAACTATTGACAACTGGAGATGATGATTTCTTCTTATTAAATGTTGGACTTGAGCTCTTTGAGGATTGAGAAAGTGTCAGTGAGATAGTAGTAGTTCTGTTGCTTGATGATGTTGCATTTGCTAATTTTGCTGCCCAATCTCCTGACATGATATTTGAACCTTATTATATGGGTTGGGGTTTGGAACGTAGTTTTTTGTTGATAGGTGATGATATCTTTTTGGAGAAGATGAAAAATACTAAAAAAAATCTGTAAAGAAAAGTTTGGTAACCTGTAAAAAGAAGGCGCTAACCTGTAAAGAGTGAAAAACTTTCTGGTGAGTGTTGACGTGTTAAAGTTTTTGTTCATCTTTTTTTTTTCGCTGTTGCTGTTATACACCCACACATACAAAAAAAGAACAACACACAATTTGAACAAAACTCTCAAAGTTATTGAAAAAAAGAAGAAAAAAAAAGAATTCCCCCGTTCTGTCCATCAATTCTTTCTTAATTTATATATAATTGTATATTATCTTTAATCAACTCAATTGACCATCACCCTTAGACTCATACACAGGATACTTGCCTTTTTTTAAAAAAGAATTAAAGAAATTGACATCTGAAATTATCCAATTGGTAAGTTTTATATATATCCATTTTCTGAGATCAACCAAATAACAACAAAAGACTCCTGAAACTAAAAAGACGCACGTAAGAACATACAAATAAGTACAATATGAGTGGATTCCGTGTATTGGATTTGGTGAAACCTTTTTCACCTTTTCTTCCTGAAGTTATTGCTCCTGAACGTAAAGTTCAATTCCAACAAAGAATTATGTGGACGATTATTACATTATTGATTTTCTTGGTAATGTCAGAAATTCCATTATATGGTATTGTATCTAGTGATTCTAGTGATCCTTTATTCTGGTTAAGAATGATGTTAGCTTCCAATCGTGGTACCTTAATGGAATTGGGTATTTCTCCAATTGTTTCTTCTGGTATGCTTTTCCAATTATTACAAGGTACTAAATTAATTCATGTTGATATGACTAATAAAAATGATAGAGAACAATTTCAAGTTGCTCAAAAATTATTAGCTATTTTATTAGCTATTGGTCAAGCTACTGTTTATGTTTTAACTGGTATGTATGGTCCACCATCATCTTTGGGTATTGGGGTTTGTTTATTGTTGATTTTACAATTGGTCTTTGCCAGTACCATTGTTATCCTTTTAGATGAATTGTTACAAAAGGGGTACGGTCTTGGAAGTGGTGTTTCCTTATTTACTGCTACCAACACTTGTGAACAAGTCTTTTGGAAAGCCTTCGCCCCAACCACTTCTAGTTCTGCAAAGGGAACTGAATTTGATGGTGCTGTTGTTGCTATGTTCCATTTGTTAGGTTCAAGAAAAGATAAGAAAAGAGCTTTGATTGAAGCCTTTTATAGACCAAACTTGCCAAATATGTTTCAATTATTGGCTACCTTGGTTGTCTTTTTCGGGGTTGTTTACTTGCAAGGTTTCAGAATTGAATTACCAATTAAATCTACTAGACAAAGGGGGCCATATGGTTTGTACCCAATTAGATTATTTTACACTTCCAATATCCCAATTATGTTACAAAGTGCCTTATCTTCAAATGTCTTTATTATTTCCCAATTGTTGTTTATGAGATGGCCAAACAACCTCTTTGTTAAGCTTTTGGGAAGTTGGGATGTTAGACCAGGATCCTCCCAATTGTTTGCAATCAGCGGTATTGCTTATTATATTCAACCTCCGTTCTCAATGACTGAAGCATTATTAGACCCAATCAAGACTACTATTTATATTGCATTTGTATTGGGATCATGTGCTGTGTTTTCTACGACTTGGATTGAAATTAGTGGTACTTCTCCTAGAGACGTTGCTAAACAATTCAAGGAACAAGGATTAGTCATTGCTGGTCACAGAGAAACTAGTGCTTACAAGGAATTAAAAAAGATTATTCCAATTGCTGCTGCCTTTGGTGGTGCTACCATTGGTGCATTATCTGTTATTTGTGATTTGATGGGTACCTTAGGTTCTGGTACTTCTATTCTTTTGGCTGTTACCACTATATATGGATATTATGAATTAGCTGTTAAAGAAGGTGGATTCAGTAAGAATATTGTGAGTGGATTTTCTGATGGGATCTAATAGAGCAACATTTTGTGAACCATACTACTTTTTAAAAAAAAAAACTTGCTTATTCCAGCTTCTAACTTTATATGTTAGATCTACAAAATCCAGATGTATACATACATTTTTCTTTATACTTGTATTCTATATATATGATATCATATCATATCTTATATACATAATTATTACAATAAAATTATCGAAGTGTTAGTAAACTCTGTTGAATCAAATTTGCAGTACATTTCCCAATGATTGTTTGTGCGATGAGTAGGGGGGTTGCCTGTCACATTTTTTCGTAACTTAACGTAAACAAGCCGCGATGGGAAAGTAAGAATCTTAATCATCGCTATCTAGTGGTATAAATGTAATGGTGCTGATATTAGGTAAATTAAAGTAAATGTAAATGGAGTTGAACTGATTCATTCACTTCGAGTAGTTCGTCCTATTCAAAGGCTTCACTTAACTCTCGTGATAATGTATAACTGTTTGACTAACGATCAAGTATATAAACTAAACTTATGTATTATTAAATATCAATTATTTATCCATAATTATCCATGATTTCTAAACTAACTAAATAAAACAAATATAGGAGAAATGCACCCTTTATATATG
>JAKTZT010000078.1:0-28614 GCA_030578955.1 Hemisphaericaspora insectamans | reverse complement strand
CAAGTGATAAAATTTGATTTTAGTAATGGATCTAATCATTTATCAATAAAGACAAGTGTTGATAATTTATTAACTCAATTTTGTAAACAATTGGATATAAATTATCGAATGTCAATATTAGCTTGGTTGATTAGTTTTGATATAATATCAACTCCTTTATGCTTGGTTATTCCACCTCATTGTATTGCACTTTCGATAATAATTATAACATTGAATTTAAAACCACAAGAGATTAAATTAACTCATCATGAATTAGGAGAAGAAGAAGATGATATTAGATTATCGGAGATTTTAGATTCGATTGATAGTGAACAAGATTTTAAATGTCCTGAAGTATTGGTTAATGAAGGGATTATATATATTCTTGATTATTATATCCATCAATATAGTCATTCTATATTGAATAATTATTTACCATCTATTGATAAACAAACTGGCAAAGAACAAATATTTAAATTTATGGAATTAAAGGAGAAATTTAATGATTTAAAGATTTTGAATGAAACTAGTTGTAAAATAAGTTTAAATCGTACTGATGATTATTTATCAAAATGGGATTTTAGTATTTCTTCAAAAGGTGCCGCAAGATTCATGTTGAGTAATAAAAGAAGAAGATTTAATAAAGAGGTGGAATTAAATCAAGATTAAAAGGAAATGCAACAAAAAAATATGTATTGTGTAGTATAGACCTTAATCTATTTTATAACTTACAGCAGTACCTACTTGATGTATGGCTGTACTAAATGAAGAAAAGTTTACTTGATCTATATTATCACCTTCTAATAATTTACCATCACCTTGAGTATCACACCATTCTATTGGATAACTTGTAGTTGGATCAGTATAAACAAGTACATTAAAAGTATAATCATCATCTTTTAATACTGGTAAATATGAAACCAGAGAAGTGATTTGTCTAATAATAGCTCTAATTTCCTTTTGTATTTCTTCTCTTGGTTTACTTGTAGTAGTAGCAGCAGTAGTAGTATTAGTTGATAATATATCAATATTAAATTCCCAACGTTCAATAACATCTAAAGTAGATTTAGATACAATTACTAATACTAATTTTAATAGTTTCTTCATATAGATCCATTTCTTTAATTGTATCATTATATTATTTATATATTGTTTAACATCATCATCATTACTCATTAACATTGGTAAATCATATTTTCGTATAGTTATAAAATCTTCTGCTGGATATATACCTCGTTGAAATAAAATACTATTTATAGCAAATTCAAAATAATCACTAACTATTTTGGATGAACCTTTTAATGCCAATTTGGAAGTATCTACTGTTGTCATTTACCTGTGTGTGTGTGTGTGTGTGTGTGTGTTTGTTTATATAGTAACAAATGAAACAATCGAAGTTAAAAAGTTTGATCTCCCTTTTAATCAGTGGGAGAAAATTTCAAAAAAATTTTTATTAAGCGTTTTTAATCAGTTAATTCTAACTCCACACACCACCCAACAATGGTATGTAATAAAGGTCGACTTATGTAAGATATATATAGACCCCACACTTTATACTAACAAACACCATTTAGCAACACGGTGTTAAAAGACAACATTTATCTGAAAGAGCAAAACAATTAAAACTACAAAAAGATGAACAAAAAATCATCACTTATAAACAATTAACTCAAGAAATATTCCAATTACGTGATAATAATATATATACTCAAGATTCTTTTAATGCTACTACAAAATTATTACTAATTAATCCTGAATTTTATACTATTTGGAATTATCGTCGAGAAATCTTACTTCATTTATATAAATCAACTGATCAAGTATCAGATATTGATAATTATTCACAAGTATTAACTGATGATTTACACTTTGTTCTAAGTCAATTAAAGAAATATCCTAAATGTTATTGGATATGGAATCATAGAAGTTGGTGTCTTTTCGAATTGGTTGGAATTAATAGAGTTAATTGGGCATATGAATTTGGTGTTGTTTCTAAATTACTTGAATTGGATCAACGAAATTTCCATGGATGGCAATACAGAAGATTTGTAGTTGAAAATATACAAAGAGAAGTTATAAAGAAAGGTGACAATGTGGCATTATTAAAAATAAACCTTGATGAATTTGATTATACTACAAGTAAAGTACAACGGGATTTTTCAAATTTTTCAGCATGGCATAATAGAGCTAAATTAATTCCCAAAGTGTATGATCTTGTTCATAATTTTAAATCCAATAATGGTGAAGATATTCCTGATACACTCCAACAACAATGCCTAATCTTTCAAGACCCTCACGCAATTCTTAAACATGATTTGGACATGATCAAGACCGGTATATACATGAGTCCTGAAGACACCTCTGTTTGGTCATATCTATACTGGTTATTAACTGACGATTTCTTTAAGAAAGGTTGTAAAGAAAATGGAACATATTTGGAAATTTTGGAGCAACAAGTGAAAGAAATTGACGAACTTAATGAATTGGAAAAGGAAGATCATAATGGAATAGATAATATATGGTGTTTGAAAAGTATAGTGTTTATTAAAGCTTTGATACAAAAAGAGAAAAATGAACCTATTTTGACTGATTTTATTAAAGAATCTTTGAGTAAATTAAGTGAAATAGACCCATTGAGAAAGGGAAGGTATTTGGATCAATTACTGGGTAAAGCTAGTATTCTTTAGAAATGTCAAGTGTGTGCTTTTTCACTTCGTATATTGCTCAAACCTAGTTTAAGGCACATCCCGACCATGACAAAGATCCGAAACAAAAAATGGAATATAGAATAGTAACTATCAGAAATATCCAATTCGGGAGTTCTAAGGGTATATACATAACGAAACCTATAATATAACTCTTTTTTGTGTTTCAGTTTTGAACCCAAACAATATACTTATCTGAGTTAAAATCGCCTTAGTCAGGGATGAACCGGCAAGTCTTTTGGCGAGGTTTTATTAAACAATTTCTTGTCTTGGTGGAAAAAAGGCGAATATACTTCTAATTTCCGAAACAAGAGGAAGATTTATTCTATTTCACCACAACATGGTTTCCTTGCTGATGGTACAAGATAAACGTCTATTATTAACAAGAGGTTGTTCAAAGGCTACAAAATAGGTTTCATCATTATCTCGAGGTTTCCTTTAGAGGAGGTTATTAATCCTCCATATTAGTCCTAGTATCAACTATTCTCTAAACCGATGGGGAAGTGTGATTCTTTTTTTTTAGTTCCCAAAACTTTGTCTCTGTGAGTTTGTTTGAAACAATTGTAAATTTGCCGAATTGGTAAATCTAAGGTTATTGGTTTCAACAAGAAGAGAGATCAGACAAGAAAACCTTCAAATCGGATATGAAACCCCCCCTTTCGATCTTATTATCTAACTGGCTTAATTAGAATCAACCCTTGATTGGAAGTGCCTGTGTTAAAATTTAACTCCTAAACTAAGATATTTCCTAATTTGGCTGCGAATGGAATGAAAAGTTGTTGCACCAAAATAATTTTCTCTGTTAATTTGATTGCAAAAAAAAAAATAAAAAGTTGAGTTAATTTTTAGCACATAACTGCAATACGCACATTTTGAAACAAAGGTTAACTGTTCACAAATGGTTTCACAAGTATAAATGAAGGTAAAATTCTCCCTTCATTTGCAGATATTGCCTATTCTCTTCTTCAAATTATAACAATCTTTTCAAAAAAACACAAACAAAGTACTCTCACATACACAAGCTCAAAAATGAAGTTTTCTTTACCTTTAATTGCAATCACCCTTGTCTCCTCAGCCCTTTGTGCTCCAGTACCAACAGAAACAACAACAACAGCAGTAGAAGCACAAGAAACTGACATAACAGTTCCTGAAGAGGCTGTCAATAAAATCATCCCATTAGGTGATGATGAATTCCCAATTATTGCCAAACATGGCGACCAACAAGCTATTATTATAGTTAATTCCACTATTGCAGATCTGATGGATGACGAAGATACTCTTGCTAAAAGAGATGCTGATGCTGAAGCAAGAAAGTTTGGATTCCGTTGGACTAGATACGGATGGTTTGAACCTTTGGCGAAGAAAGACGAAGGTTCCGAATTAGAAGGTTTAGCTAAGAGAAGTGCAGATGCTGAGGCTAGAAAGTTTGGATTCCGTTGGACTAGATATGGTTGGTTTGAACCTTTGGCAAAGAAGGACGAAGGTGCTGAACAAGAAGAAGGTTTGGCCAAAAGAGAAGCTGACGCTGAAGCAAGAAAGTTCGGATTCCGTTGGACTAGATATGGATGGTTTGAACCATTAGCTAAGAAAGATCAAGGTTCTGAATTAGAAGGATTAGCCAAGAGAAGTGCTGAAGCTGAAGCTAGGAAATTCGGATTCCGTTGGACTAGATATGGATGGTTCGAGCCTTTAGCATAGATTCCTAAGCTGTCCTTTTTTTTTGCTATAGTTTGTATTTTACTGTTTGATTTTTTTCTTGTTATTAGTTACTAAATATATCGTGATATGTCCTTGAATAAAGAACTCTGTAACACATCTGTAAGACAAATAATTCACCTCATACTGTAGATGGTAATTTATTAATGACTGGTTATGCATGCGACAAACACAAAGTCGCGACACAAATTAACCATTGTTTTCTGGAGCACAAAAAAAAATAATTTTTCAATCAGCTTCATCTCATCTCATGTTACTCTTTACCTTCACCGAAAATAGAAAGGCATATATATATAGAATGGCCAAGGCTAAACCAAGAGGAAGAAGAGCAGAGAAGAAAGCTAAAGATGATGAATTCAACCCTGAACAAAAAGTAGAGGCAGCAGCAACTAATGAAGAATCAACAGAAGAATCAACCAACATCCCTAATACGTTTTTCGGGTTAGTCGATTCCAGTGAAATAGATTATTTCAAACAAGCAGAATCTACATTGAATATAAATGCCTTTGACAGTGACGAGGAAAGATTGGGGTTTATTTCTTCAGTATTAGAAGAAGCGAGGGGTAAAGAATTAAAGTTGGTCACTAATCAAATCTGTTCAAAATTGATGGAACGATTGGTCTTATTTGCAACTGATCAACAATTAAAGAGCATATTCAAACAATTTCTGAACCATTTCACTTCTTTAGCATTTCATAAATATTCTTCACATGTTTTGGAAACATTATTAGTCAGAGCAGCGGGATTAATAGAGAAGGAATTAGGATTAACTGATGAAGAAAAGGCAGATATTGCTCATACATTGGAACAACAAGATGGACAAGAAGATATTTCAATGGAAGATTTATTCACTAGTATGCTTAAAGAATTGGAACCACATTTGCAAACTATGATTGACCACCAATATGCCTCCCATGTTTTAAGACTTTTAATTTTGATTCTTGCTGGGAAAGAATTACCTTCAAGTACAGTTTCAAATTCAACATTGAGATCCAAGAAATCCAAGATTGCTAGAAAAATGATCGAAATTAGGGACAATGAAGATTTCAATCGTGCTTTCCAAACACCATCTTCATTCAAGAATGAATTAAGATCTTATTGTCAGTTAATTTCTAAGAATTTAGACACTCAAAGATCGAGAGAATTATCTATTCATAAAATTGCTTCTCCAGTTTTACAATTAATTATACAAGTGGAAGGTTTGGTTGATCGAGAACGTAACGTTTGGCATCTCGTGTTTTGTAAAGATTCCGAAGATAAGAATCCCAAGGAAGAAGCATTTGTTGAATATTTATTATCTGATCCAGTGGGTTCTCATTTCTTAGAATCTATAATTAAGAATAATGGTGCTCGTCCTAAATATATCGAAAGATTGTATAAATTATACATGAAGGATAGAGTATTGAAATTAGCCAAAAGATCAACTACCGGGGTTTATATTATCCAAGCATTATTATTTAAATTAAAACCAGTTGAAGTCGAATTTATCCTTGACAATATAATTCCTGAATTATCCAATTTGATTTCTATTTCTGAAAATCAGAATTTAGACTTAGCCCAAAAATTAATTGATGCTTCTATTATTCGTGGAAATTATAGACGTGATGAAATCATTAGTCAATTGTTTATTAAATTCGCACCAAATTACAATCCTGAAGATCCCCAAATCGATACATCTGCCGAATTTATAGAGAATGTCTTACAATTAACTGGATCTACATTGGGTAATACTAGAGGAGACTGGCCAACAGCTCAAGAAAGAAAACGATCATTATTCTTGGAAAAATTAATGGAATATGATTATAAATTTGTCATTTGTTCTTGGTTAAATTTCATGGCATTACCTATTGAAAGATTTATTCAAATGTGTTTCCATGGCGTGTTTTCTCATGTAGTTGAAAAAGCCCTAGTAGTGATTCTGGCTTCTGAAGGTGAACCCAAATCAGTGTTAATTCTTAGAAAACGTTTATTGAATATTTTCCAAGGGCAAATTGTGAATTTGGCATGTAATTCATATGGATCCCATATTGTGGATAAGTTATGGGATTTCACAGTCTTGCTTCCAATGTATAAAGATAGAATTGCATCTGAATTGGTCAGCGATTCTCATAAAGTGAAAGAAAGTTCTTATGGTAGATTGGTATGGAAGAATTGGTCAATGGAACAATTTGTTAGAAAGAAATTTGATTGGAAAGCGTTGGTGAAGACCCAAGAAAGAGAATATTATGGAGAAACCGAGGAAGAAGGAGTTGAAAGTAAGAGAGCTAAGAAACCAATTGAATTAAAGATGGAAGGATTGGCCGAAGAAAAGAGAAGAAAAGAAGAACAAGCCTTAAAAGCTGAAAAACGTAAGTTACAAGAAAATGAAAAGGGAGGATCTTACGAGAAGAAACAGAAACTTAGAGGCCGTAGACGTTAAGTGGATTTATAGAAAAGTATTTCATTAAGTGTACATTAGATTATAATATATACAAGTTTTTTGATATTTATCAAACTATCTACATTCTTATTCTTTTGTAGTGATATAATATTCCAATAAGGTTTTCTCACTAACACCAGTTGGACTATCCACTACAGGATCAGCACCAGATTGATTCTTAGGGAATGCAATTACGTCCCTAATACTAGTTGCACCAATTAACATGGCACATAATCTATCAAATCCCAACGCCAAACCAGCATGAGGAGGACATCCCATACTCAAAGCTTTCAACAAATGACCAAACAATTCTTGGAAATGACTAATCTTCAATATCTCTTCAAATATATATTGTTGTAATGCCGAATCATGGATTCTTCTTGATCCTCCACCAACTTCAACTCCATTAATAACTAAATCATAATGTTCACCTCTAACTTTTAATGGATCAGTGGCTAATAAATCATAATCCTCAATTTTTGCCATTGTGAAGGGATGATGAGTAGATTCAAATTTGGTAAAATCGTATTTTGGGTATTTCAAATCTTCTGAACAATCACTAATTTCTATGGGATTAAATAATGGGAAGTCAACCACCCATGATCCAACTACAATTTCATCGAAGTTATAAGTTTCAATTAGTTGACCATTTTCAAGTATTGGACGATGCCATTTATTTGGGAATTCTTGCATTGCCAATTGTCTAAACTTACCTAATGGAGTAGGATTCTCGTATGGGTAATCAGATCTGGTTGAAATGGAAAATATATCACCTGGTTGTAAATCCAATAATTGGATAAGTGCCGATTCATCAAAGTTTTTGGTGGCAGTTAAGATACCAGCTTCAACTAATTTCTTAAACCAGCGTGTTGCATCTTGTTCATTATTAATGGCCCATACATAAGGTCTTCTTCTAGAATAGTTAGTTTGATCAGTTAAAGTCTTGGGTACTTTATATTTCTTGTTCAGGGTTGGTTCAAATGCATTTTTCAAAATACACGCTTCTATAACTGGAAATTCGGGATTTTCTTTGGATATAAAATATTCACTAAGATCAATGAATGATATATTTGATCTTAAATCCGGTTTATCAATACCATATTTTGTCAAAGCAGTTAGATAATCCAATTTGGAGAATTGCAAATGAGTTTGAACATTGCCATTAAACTCAATTTTCTCCAAATAACTATCAGAATTAACTCTGTATGTTGGTTTATTACCAATTTTATTCCAGATATTATGAATAAGGTCTTCGACAACAACCCCTACTTGATCCGAATTATTAATATAACTCATTTCCAAATCAATTTGAGTAAATTCTGGTTGTCTATCTGATCTTAAGTCTTCATCTCTAAAACATTTCGCTATTTGAAAATATCTAGTAAACCCAGAACTCATCAAGATTTGTTTATATTGTTGGGGAGATTGAGGTAATGCATAAAACTTATTATGTGATCTTATAGGAACCAAGAATTCACGTGCCCCCTCTGGAGTTGATTTAAATAAGAGCGGGGTTTCAATTTCGACAAAGCCGTGGTTATCAATAAATATATTTCTGATCAATTGAGCTACTTTACTTCTTGTTCTTAATGCATTTTGGTAATATGGTGTTCTCAACTGTAAGTATCTAAATTGAGGAGGTAATTCTGCTGGATCATTATGTTTTAATTTATCTAACATTGCTGCATCTAAGTTGGATTCATTTAAGATTTGGAAATCTTCTATTACTAATTCCCATTGTTTATCGGTATCACCAGGCTTTGATTGTTTTAATTGAACAAATCCAGTAACACTGACAGAATCTTCCACTATAAGTTTCTTGAATAATTCAAACACTTTTGAATGAGTAGTTTGAGGATTAGCTAATATTTGTACTTCATCTCCATTTGAATCTCTAATAAAACCAAAGGCTAATTGGGGCCGTATTCTGGGTTTTCTATGTATATGACCATTAAGGGTTACTTTCTTTTGCTTGTTATTCAAATATTGATCAAGATCTGCATTAATTGAACGAATGGTATTTGAAGCTAATGGGAAATTGAATTTAGCCAAAGTTGATAACTTCTCTGGGAGTTGAGTGTAACATCTAACTTGACTTCTTCCATTGCTTGATATAAGTCTTTTTAAGAACATTCCCAAAAGTGGTGTCGAGACACAAAGCTTGGGTGGAAAGAGATCAGATTGACGAAAGGTGCTTAATCATAAGATTG
Source organism: Hemisphaericaspora insectamans (assembly GCA_030578955.1). Classification (NCBI taxonomy): domain Eukaryota; kingdom Fungi; phylum Ascomycota; class Pichiomycetes; order Serinales; family Debaryomycetaceae; genus Hemisphaericaspora; species Hemisphaericaspora insectamans. The sequence continues at coordinate 19,585 of JAKTZT010000078.1, read as the reverse complement.
AAGCGAAAAATTTCTCAAATAAACACATCACGTGATAACATTAAAAAAATTTGAAAAAATTTCGATAAAAACGAGGTAGCGCCGCTTCTCCCCTCATGTGGCTGGTGCGACATTCATTTGGGATAATGTCGCATAGGAGTTACACAAAAACCTTAATTGCAATTTCTAAAACCCAATTTTTTAACCCTTGTTCAAATTAATCATGATGTAACAACATTGTTAATCAGAATAAGTTGAGTTCTCTCCCAATGCAACAATAGTGGAAGATTTTAGTTTTCTATTTATAATTTTCAGTGTCACTTTTTCACGATTTCAAATTGGTACAGAATACATCCGTTCCTGGAGCTATTGATTTGCAACTATATTGACAAGATGACTACGGTACGAAGAACTAGAGTCTACTTATATACAGTGCTTATAATAACATTACTAGGATTACATTTTTTTATACAACGACATCTTTCTTTAGAACCTGCCAGATTGTTCATTGGTAAACATAAATCCCGAAATAACAATGATCCAGGTTATACTATCGAACCTAACAATGTTCAATTTAGGTTCATTAATCCTAAACAAATATTTTTAGATCCTCTTCAAGTTCTACTAGATAACTCACAAAGATATAAAGAATTACTTTCGCAACCAATTTCTGAGCCAAAGGATGCAAAATTAATTAGGTCGCCAAGAGAAAACGCAATAGCATCTGCAACAATTTACGAGAAAGCAAATGCAACGCTTTTATCATTGGTTAGAAATCATGAAGCAGCAGCTATTGGAAGAAGTTATAGACAGTTACATAGACAATTCAATTCGAAATTTAAATACCCTATTACATTTTTGAATGATAAACCATTCACTGATAGATTTAAAAAGAAAATCAAGAAATATATTCCCAATGATATCAAGATTGAATATGTCACGATTCCAAAAGAGCTTTGGGATAAACCTCCTAATATAGATTTAACAAGAGAAGCTCACGAAATGGAAATATTGGCCAAACATGATATTAGCTATGCCAAAAAGCAATCCTATCATAATATGTGTAGATTCTATCTGGGTAATTTCTACAATGTTCCAGAACTACAGAAATATAAATATTATTGGAGGGTGGAACCTAATGTGAATTATTTCACTGAGATAAAATATGATGTATTTAAATATTTGGAAGCTGCAGGTAAAATCTATGGATTCACAATTAATCTTTACGATATTGAAGAAAGTATCAAGACGTTATGGCCAGAGACTTTCAAATATTTGAATCAAAGCGATAATTATAAATATATAAACAAGAAAGGATCTTTCCAATGGCTAGTTGAAAACTTACAAAACCCACAAAAGAATGAAATTACAGGTGGATATTCAGGTTGTCATTTCTGGTCCAATTTTGAAATTGCCGATATGGATTTCTTCCGTAGTGAAGCATATAATAATTGGTTTAAATATCTTGACTCAACTGGCAAATTTTACTATGAAAGATGGGGCGATGCACCTGTACACACAATAGGGTTAAGTCTTTTTGCTGATAAATCAAAGGTTCATTGGTTTAGAGATATTGGATATGGACATGATCCATATTTTAATTGTCCAAATTCTCCCAACACGAATAAGCAGTGTGTCGTTGGAATGTTTAGTCAATGGGAAGACTTGGCAAAGGAGAATTGTTTAATGAATTGGATAGACTACGAAATGGTATCTGACGTTTATTCAGAATAGTAGATAAAACTTATATAGTACCTCTAACTAAATATAAAGTATCCCCATTAACAAAAACAGCGGAAGATTTGGCCGATGTCGGTATTAATTTAGGTTCTTCCTTTTCATCCAATTTAAATATATTCAATTTTTCATTCACATCAGAAGTTGAATTATTTTTATTTGGAATAAGTAAATTATCCGCAATTGAATCTAAGGATCTTCCAACTGCCCAATTCTTGGATACAAATATTGGTTTTCGATCCTTTTCAATATTTATAGACTTATCTTCGGGGTTCTTTATATATAAACACCAAATATAGATTTTATCATTAGCCGCAATTTTTGAATCTCCCTTTGCCAGTTTTTTAAGAAAAGCCAAATCAGCATATTTCTTCCTCGCAATAGCAGTTGAGGTACTACCACTGCTTTTTCCAAATAGTTTTGTTAATGTGGTTCCCGATTTTTGATCCTTACTTCGATGAATTGATAAAAATTTCTGAAACTTCTTAAAAGCATTATTTTTTCCAGTCACTCCAAACAGCCTTTCAGCAATTGTAGCTGCTCTGGGTTGACTCTTCAATAGTCTCTCGTCAATTCTTTTCCTATCAGCATCACGATCAGGGAATAACGTCTTGGAAGACACAGTATTCGGACTTGCAGATCGTGACCTTGGTGGAGGTTGGTCGAATTTATGTTTATTAATACAATCATGTTGATCTATTTTTCGGTGTTGAGAACAAAATGTTTCTTTACAGAACTCACACACAAAGGGAAGGAAGTCTAGTTGGTTACAATAGGAACAGTTTTTACCAATGTTCATTATACCTTGGTCATTGGTTGGTGCTTTTGATTTATCAATGAGTAGATTTGTTGATGACATTTTATTATCTTTTATGGTGTATTTTCTATATTTTAAAGTCTAGCTGTATAAATAAAAAAGATGGTAGTTATCTAGTAGGTATTTATAGTTGTTGGTTTCTAATTTGATTAGTCGTTTGGTGGCGGTGGCAATGAAAAAAACTTTGCAACAACCCAAATTTGTAGATTAGTAATGTGATTGTTATTTTTTTTTTCTGCCAAAGCAGAATTCGGCTCGTCCTAGATCATTCCATTCCTAGGACCACTGTCTTCTAGCGCAACCAACTGTCACGGAGATTTTAGCGAGGAACAACATTATTTTTTTCTCCTTCGTACCATTGCCTCACTTAATCCTGATTTCAGGCTAACCTCGAAAGAGAAAAAATTAAAGTTACTGAGATGCCCTACTACAACCCCCAATTAGCAATCACGTACTCCAAACCATGCTATACGACTTAAATATCCCCTGGCCAGTAGATAACTATACTATAAAACCCACTCAACAACAACTAACCAATCTTAAGAACACAATAGTAACCAATTATAGTTTTGGAATAACTCATCAAGTTATAAATTTTTCAATAATCGAAACTGTTAAAATTCCATTAAATCAACCACAAGATATAAATCCAATAGATATTGTTAGTTTAACGTCAGAATTATCTCAATATAAGAATCTTAAATTATTTACTCGATTGACATTAATAATTAATGATTCTTCAAAATTAACTGGGTTTACAAAATTACAAAATCATTTTGATTTAATTGCCATACAACCATTAAATGAAAAAGCATTACAATTAACAATTACAAATTTAGATATTGATTTAATCTCTCTAAATTTATCATCGAGATTACCATTCTTTTTAAAGCATAAAATTATAGGTAGTGGGATTGACAAGGGAATAAAATTTGAAATTTGTTATAACTCAATCATATCTGGTGCCATTGGATATGCAACCAATTCAGCTAATGAATCAAATGTCAATTTAATCAAAAAGAATTTTTTCAGTAATGTATTACAATTGATTAGAGCTACTAGATCTCGAGGATTAATTGTATCTAGTGGTGCTACCCAACCATTACAAATCCGCAATTCAAATGATATTTTGATATTATTAAAGACATTGGGATTGGATAGAAGTAGAGCTAAAAGTTGCATAACTGTGAATCCAGAAAGGGTTTTGATTAATGGAAGATTGAGAATTAAGTCATATAAACAAACTATAAGTGTAGGTAATGATGAATCAAAGTTATTGGACAACGATCATGAGAATCCAGAAAAGAAACAAGATGGAATTGGATACAAAAAGAGATTAAGTGATTCCGCTACTGGGAAACTATTGAAGAAACGAAAGATGGAAGAGTCAAACTAAGTGACCAGTCATTTTATGTGTCATTAATTAAAAGAAGTCATAATGTATAAATACTTTAGTCAATATTAACTAAATATAGACGACTTTGTAGGTTTTATTTTTGTGAGTTGTTCTTGCTCTGAGGGCAGTTTAGTCTTTTCATTTGTCCTGTCCGATTTCTTTCTGAATATTATAGGCTTTGACGTTGGTCGTTTACTTTTCAAAAAGATTGAAGGTTCATTCTTTCTCTTTTTCGCAATCACATCTGGACTCAGTGGAGGCGGAATGTGAATGCTACCTGGGGCAAGACTCGTCGACGATGCCTTGACAGAGATATCTTTGTCTTTCAGCACTACTACCCTTCTTTCCCTTTCATGTGCCGAATCAAAAAATGTTGTTCTTCTAATAGATGTCGTTGTATTAGACTGTCGTATAACATTATTCACAGGCAGAGCTTTGTGCTCTTTAAAAGCAGAAAATGGATCATATACTTTGATGACTGGTTTTGAAAATATCATTGACCGATTCTGAAGATCTTTCTTTACTTTATGTAATATTGATCCTTTATTAACATTAGCATACATTCTATTTACCCCAGTGCCATGTGCTATCCTTCTTTTGATAGTAGGATCCTTCAATACTTCATTCACTGCTACTACTTTATTCTCACTCTTTTTCAATTTTAATTTCTCATTCATGTATCTCAATCGATTTGTTGAATCCTGTCTAAATATTTCTCTGTCTTTTGTATATTTAAGATACAATTCCTTAAATGGGGTCACGCTTGTATTTAAAGGATCTACTTTAATACTTCGATCAGGAAATTCATGTTTAATTAACAGAATCCATAATTTATCAGAATGTGGTACGATTTGGGGTGAAACGCTTTCAATGTGGTTTAATTGTTTAGAAGTCATTTGTAATAATATTGGTTCAACAAGATGATATGGTGTATCCCCAATATCTTCAACTTGGTGCACATGTTTTTTGATTTGATTCGTAGCTAAATGGACTAACGTTGGGAATTTTCTTTGCATTATATTTGGAACATATTCCACTTCTAGGATACTACTGTCCTTCATTTTTATTAGCGGTCTTAGAAATAAGGCTAAATTTAAGGGTTATGTAGCAAAGAGAACTTTGCCATATTATTCTTCGCATTCGCTAAGGAAAAAAAATAAGTTAGGTGTGCATATAGCGTCCATCTGCTGGGGACAAAAAAAAGATTAGGTTGCAAACAATCAATGCAGCATACACCACTAAATATCAGATACATACAGAAGAAAATATACAGCTATATAAGTTAGAGGATAAAAAAAGGTAAACCTCGGTGAGATGTTTAATCGAGGGAAATCAATCTTATTCTTATATTCTATCTCTATCTCTCTTATGCACAGCATGTAGTATTTTGCATTGTATGAAGTTGCGCTTTAAATTTCCTCACCATTAAGACTTTCTTGATTACTGCAAAGTTTCGACAAAAATGTTGGAAAACAACCATTAAAAGCAATAACACCATGACAAGTAGAGAATAGTCTCTAAAAAGGAAAAATGCAGTAATATCGAAAGTGATATACAGTTTTTGAAGAGAGCCGAAGCTTCTACAAAAGCCAGGATCCCAAGAATTGATTAACACAGAGTACCCAATTCCTATATTTCATGATTGCATTCCGAAAGTGTACATCACCGATTAGTGGTTTATTATCTTCACCTATCATATATACTCGGCCTTCTTTATCTATATATTTTATTGAGACGGAAACAAAAGATTAATTCCACGAGATCACTCTTTCGACCTTCAAGGTTTGCTGGTTATTTTGTCTTGACCGGATAGTTGTTTCTTTTCCGACATGCATACCTGTTGTTGGTTCATGCATGTTGCGTAACACCCTAGATCGTCAATGATTTTTTTATTACGCATATTGTCTTGACGATTTATTATCAGTGCTATCTCGGAAACTCGTTCGATATATGGCCGCGGGACCGGAAAAGGGCCGTAATCTCCGACAGATATCGAGATCACAACAATTAAATGGTATGTTGTTTCATGGGTCTACCAAACAATTTGTTGATCTCTCCTAAGAGATGTTAGCCGACATTGAAGATGGCTATCCTTGTGCCTGGGCAGCGTATTAGAGGTATCATTCCAACTCCACATACTTTGCAGCTGCTAGACATGTACAACATTCGGGCTCCGAGCCAGCCCGGGATTTGATTCATACATTTTGACATCTAGTTAATTGGACAAAAAGAACGACATCACAGTTACTAATACTCAACGCGGTTTAATGGGCAATTTACAAAATATGCTATCGGACTCCAATTGGGTGCAGTTAAGATTGAAACTAGAAATCCGAGCATCTGCAAATTTCTTCTAACAAAATATAATAAGTAGAGTATATGGATTTTCAGGTAAATCGCGAAAATCAGATTAAAGCTGAAACCTCAGTATTGACATGCCAGTTCAGCTTCAATTTTATAACAACGCTTCTTGGTTTACTAAAATCTTAATATTAAGAAAATTACAACTGTTCCTTCTGAGTAATATTCATATAGAATCTTTGTAATCACGCAACATATTTCTTGTCTTCTAGGTACCCACTTTTTGTTTCTTTTTATTATGGGATTATTATGGGATAGGAGATACTCCTCTTAATTCAAAATTTGCATTAGTAAACTTAGACCCCCCTCAAACAGAACTATCCGTTCAGCAACTTAAACTGGTGTCACTATAATCTCAAGTCCCAACTCTAGAAAACGGCTATATTCAGGTCAACCTGAACAAAGCTTCAAAGATTTTTCTACTTTATCTAAATAGTTTTAACACAACTTTACTGCAGGTCACACCGCAAAGATATTTCATTTGGTTGGTTAAAGTTTATTTGCAACCAATAAACTAGATTTGGTTCTCTTGATACAATTGATATATTTGACAGTTCAATGAGATCACGAATCTGAATAGAAGCCCTTCTTGAATAGAAACCTAAAGTTGTCTAATTAGTGTGGCTAGTTGAAAGGGTCATAGATGAAAAGAAAGTCTCGTATTTGAAAATGGAAAGAGGCAGAAAATCGATAAAAGACCCATACACCAGCCAAGTCAAACAACATTTCTTTCCTTTCGGTTATTAAACCAACCAGTTTGTGATAGGTATATTGGGGTTTACCAATATGATTTGTATGGCTCTTTTATTATGTGCGGCTGAATACAACGAATGCCTGGGGCTGGGCTGCATTCGTTGTGCTTCAGTAGATAATTTTGAGTGTAATTCGGTAAATTTTTATTCCATCCGACCCGAGTTTTTCCAAAAAGAAATTCTGCAAAAAAAAAACAGCAATTTAAAATAATTTAAAAAATTAATTTCCGATCGGAATTAAAAAAAAACAATTTGAACTCAAAAAGGGAAATACATCCCGTTTGGCTTAATAATCATAAATTCCGACTCTTTTATACAATGACAAAATATGCCGCCAGTAAAAAATTTTTAAAATAACCTTAAATAATAAATTATATATACACTTGTCCTACTCCTTAAATTTTTACTCTTAAATATATATATACTCTTCTTCTTTTCCTTTCTTCTATGTTATATTCCTTTGTATAGATCTTTCTTGCCAAGGAGCTTCTGAAAAAGAAGGTTGCAAAGTTTTTCAATTGGATCACGCTACCATATAAACCCACAGAATGTTTTCGAAGCTTAAATTTCACAAGTCATCTTCATCTTCAGAAACATTAGTAGTAAAATCTTCTACTAAACAACTTCCTTCTGACTCAGTAGATTCAACTCAAGAATCTTTAGCTACTTTAGTAGATGAAAAGAATGTAATAATATCTACCTGTGAAAAATTTTATATACCATTTCCACAACCTTCAACTATTCATTCACATATTCCAAAAGAACAACCATTAACTGATATACAATTAAAAAAATATAAAACTGTGTTAACACATTTCCAAAACGAAGGGTTAAAGATTGCTTTATCAGAAGATTCCCAAAAACATAAACATTTAGATATTTCTAAACCTTTAACTGATGGTGAAAAAAGTTGGCTTACCAGAGAATGTTTTTTAAGATATTTACGCGCTACTAAATGGGATGAAATAGAAGCTATAGAAAGAATTGAATTAACTTTAGCTTGGAGAAGAGAATTTGGTATTGATCAACCATTTGATATTGATAATGAAGTTAACGCCGACTTATGTTCTCCGGAAAATGAAACCGGTAAAGAAGTAATTTTGGGGTTTGATAATGATTCAAGACCTTGTCTTTATTTAAAACCAGGTAGGCAAAATACCAAAACGAGTCAAAGACAAGTACAACATTTAGTATATATGTTGGAGAGAGTTATTGACTTTATGCCATCAGGACAAGATTCTTTAGCATTATTAATCGATTTTAAGGCACATCCTATTGGTACCCAAGGTGGGAAAATCCCTCCAATTGGTATTGGTAGACAAGTCTTGCATATCTTACAAACACATTATCCTGAAAGATTGGGTAAGGCATTGTTAACTAATATCCCTTGGTTAGGCTGGACATTTTTAAAGCTTATTCATCCTTTTATCGATCCATTAACTAGAGAAAAATTAGTTTTTGATCAACCATTTGTCGATTATGTTCCAAAGGAACAATTAGATAAAGATTTCGATGGGGATGTCAATTTTGAATATGATCATAATAAATATTGGTACAAAATGGTTGAAATTTCTCAACAAAAGAAGCATGCTTATTATGAAAGATTTGAAAAGTTTGGGAAGAAAGTTGGTCTTAGTGAAGTTGATTTAAGAGGTGATCATGAGGAATTGAGATTCCCTGTAGCATAAAGGTTTATTATTATTATGATATATTTTGATAAATAAATACACATATAGATTATTAACACATTTGTAGACATTCTTATTATTCTCTACACAAATGGACTGGCGTTTTTCCTCATTTCAACCAATCCAGTCTTTATATCGATCATATGTTGCCAATCAACAGGATACATCAATCCACCGGCTCCTCCACAACTCTTGGCAAACACAACACCCAAGTCATTCCTAGCAGTACTTAAATAATAATTATTCCCATCCCCAAGAGAAATAATCACAGCTCTAACAATATCGCCGGGTTTAAAACACTCGACTATCTTAACCCTATCTCTGTCGGTCGACCTCACATCCTGACTTCTAATTATACCTCGGAAATTTTCACCCAAATCAGCAATTTGGGCATTTAGACCAGCATTACTCAGGGCAATTGTAGAAAGATTGAATAAATGTTGAGAGTTCCCCCCTGGTGGGATAGATGCGTGTGCAATTTGTCCAGTAGACCCAATACCGGAATCAGCCAAGATATTACCCTTAGATTCAACAGATATTATTTCACAGTATACTTGTTTGGTGGATATGCGGAGGACTTTTACTAATACTATATCATTCTCTTTGGGGAGATTGATGGAAATAGATTGAGGGTTGGAAATGTCTTCTTGATGAATAGGTGCGTTTGGACTATGCACTGAGATACACTTTGTTTCGATATTTTCTTCGTCAATAGGAGAGTCCTCAACTTTTGAAGGTTGTAAAGAGTCGCCTTCTAGGTGCTGTTGGCGTTTTGGAAGGTCACTGATGTGAACTTTTCCGAGAATTGTTGCTACTATTACTGGGATGAGTTTTCCTTGTGGTGTTTCGATATTGGATATGATTGCCCCCTTTCCTGGGATATATTTGATTGGTCTATTAGTCGCTTCATCTAGCTTATATGCTAGAGATATGTATTGACCCGGTACTACTTTCTGTGACATCCTCTGTTGGTTCTATATTCTAGAATTGTTGCTGGTGTTTTCAAATGGAGTGAAAAATTTAAGATGCGCAGAGAAGATTTATTTTTGTCTTGATTTTTTTTTCAACTCACTCATCGCCATCACATTCACCAAAACAAATGTCAGACTATCCTCCTTTCATAGATAATAATCCTCCAGTAGTCACATTAAAAGACTATGATATCGCCGCATGGGCATCTACCACGTGTTTAGATTATAGAGATGGGAAATATGTGGTTGTAATTATGCAAACACCGGAAACCGTCGTTGCAATAATTCATGAAAAGGATTATGATGTTCTTGATAGGATATTTAGGAGTGCTAAAGAGACCCATGCCCGTCAACTGAACTAAATATTTCAAAAAAAACGAATGTTTATATTAAAGTACATTAATTATAAAATAAACAATTACAAAAAGACAATCAATCAACAACAAAAAAGAACCCTCTAGTTATAACAATCCCATAAAATCTAGAAGAAATGAGTAAAATGCCTACTTTCTATATGTATCTCCATCTCTCTCTTGAACGTATTCAATTCATCTTTGATCTGTTGTGCCAAAGCTGGAGTCAATTGGTTACAAGTAGCAGTATCAGGATGTCTATCATATTCATCACCATTATAAGTATCATACAAAATAATTCTTGAACTAAACCTAACCCCACTAGTTCTCTCTTGTGGTTTCCCACTCGCTCTCCATCTCATCATTGAAGAAAGTGATCTAGGAGATGATGTAATTGAAGATTGGTCAGATATTGATGGGATCTTATTATGACTAAACCTATATGCTGATGGTGGCGGAGGTGGCGGAGGTGGAGGTGGAGAAATAAATTGCCTATTTATTTGTGGAGGTGGGATGCTTGGTATTTGCTGTTGTGTGGATACCCTTGGAATTGGAGGCGGTGGAGGAGCACTACCTAATCTCTTAACAGAGAAATGTTGTTCACTGCCGTGTAATTCTTGATCATCAGATAAGAAGTCATCGTCATCTTCATCATAATCCTCTTCATCTTCACTGCTTGACCCAAATCCTCCTCCAACTGAAGAATCATCATGGATGGATAATGTAAATGATTGATGTGATTCACTCACTCTTAATCCTTTTTGTTTAACCAATTTTCCCGAGAATGATGGTACATGCATTCCCTTGAATGACATTGAAATTGGACGGTTCCGACTAACAGCACCAGCACTATTTCTAAATGCTGAATCTAATATAGGAGATTCCTCAATTACATTTGAAAGATTTCCTTGTTCTTCAGTAGTTTCATTTTCACTTTCAACCGGTTCTTCCACAATTGGTTTTTTAATCTCATCATGATCATTATCATTATCATTATCAGTATATTCATGCACATCTTCTTCCATACTAGATTTTGGCATCATTTGTTCCGTATCCATCATTGGAGAAGGAGTTCTTGAAGGGATCTCCACAGGAGAGACTGTTTCTTGCTTGTTAGGTACCACTTCCACAACTGTCGTTTCTGATTCCTTACTACTTGGAGGTGAAGCTGTAGACACTGAAATATTAGGAACTTCTTTTGTTGGCGGTGATGGTTCAGTCTTCTTATCAGCTTCTTGCTCTGGCAATGGTTCCTTGTCCACAGGAGGAGATTTTAGTTCTTTCTCCTCTTCCCTCATCTCATCAAAATTCATCAATTGTATTAATGAAGGGGATGGATCTGGCAATGAATTATCATTATTAAATGAACCTTTTCTTGCTATGGCTCGTGGAGAATTCGAAAAACTCAAATTATCAACATCTATAAATGCACTAAATTCCATTAAATCATTCATGATCAATCGATCTTCGCCCAGGGAACTAAGTTGAACATCACTAGTGCTTGTTGACAATACAGCTGCATCAATTGAATTGTTTAATTCTCGATTCAAATTTGATCTTCGACTGGTTGAGTTTTTCAAGATTGAACTTGAACGAGTTATTCCACTATTTGGTTCAGCACTTGGTCCATTATATTGAATAATATTTTCCTGGCTTCCATCATAATTAACAAATGAACTTCTCTTGGTTGATTTTACTGATCTCATAGATCTAGACCTTTCCAATGAAACAATACTTTCTACTTCTTGAGCACTTAATGACTTTGGAAATAATGACTCTCCCAATAACAGAGGTGATAATGGTGTTTTGACCAGTGGCGTTCGAGCCACCTTTTCTGGACTTAGTGATGGTGTTCGTGCTTCAGGATTTGGTGAAAGGGAACGAGTGGTTGATGCAGGAGATGAATAAGTAACTTGGAATGGAGACCCAAATTCTCCAGAATCCAATAAATCTGGCACAATTTGCATTTCAACTGAATGTTTTCCTTTACTTGTAATTTTCTTTGGTGGATGAAACATAAGATTCTTTTCATCATAAATTTCTTCATTCCTTTCATCTGAACTGGCATCTTCTTCGTCATCTTGTTGTTTATCATAGGTAGGAGTAGTAGGTGCTTCAGAATTAAGTTGCCCAGAGGCAGTTTGGATTCTTCTTAGAGGTGGATGTCTAGGTGGCACAAAACTATCTCTATCACGCTCTTTATCTTCATTACCATCATCTTTCACTTCTCGAATTAAATTAACCATCGAACTATGTCTCATCAAGGATTTTGCTAGCGTGCTCTTTCTTTCTTGTTGAGGTATTGTTTCAATCAGTGGTGGAATTGGACTTAAACCTGATCCAACTATAGGGTCCTCCTTCTTTTGATTGGGTTTTCTAAAAACGGTTAAAAATGTACTACGTCTATTAGCAGATTTATTATTATTACTAAGATTATTGTTATTGTCTAATTCATTCAACATTGATGTGGAAAATGATTTTGATTGAATTTTTCTAGGAACAGAATATTCCAGGTCATCTTCATCTTTGGATTTATTGAGTGAATGTCCCTTTGATTTTGACTTAAATAATGACTTTATGCTAAACTTCTTTTTTTCTTGAGTTTTTGCAACAGGTGGTAGTACCCCTTTTGGTAATGGCGCAGTGGGGACTTTGTTAAGATTTTGAGATGTTGGCGGAGCAGGAAAATTTCGTTTTGGAATATTGCTAATATCATTAATTGTACGGCTCTTGGGAGGTATAATTTGAGGAGTATATCCAGATGTCCTTGAAGCAAATGAACTAGTTGAGTTTGTATTTTCTTTTCTTACCGTCTTAGATTGATTATTTGGAGATGCCAGAAAGGATGACCGTGGTGGAGGTCGAGGTACAGGAGACGAAGGTTTTCTATCTGGACTAGAAAACAACATACTCTTTGGCTTATCGGGGAAATTTTGTAGTTGTGGTGATTCTATAAGTGAATCAAAATTTTTCACGCTCGTTGACTTTGAAAATTGAGACGCAACAGGTTGAGGTTGTGGTTGTTTAATAAGCATGGATTTTGATAATGGAGAACTTGGTTTGTTGTTATTCCCACTTTGGATACCAATTGTATCAGAAGCACAGTTATTGGTATAAATAGGACTATGATCGAGTGGTTGACTACTAGTAGTTTTCTTTTGTTTCGGATTATTATTGATGAATTCGACGCTGCTATTAGAATGAACAATTATTTTTTTCTGTTGATCCCATTGTTCTCGTTTTTGTCGTTTTTCCGGTACAGCAGGGTATTTCGGTAACTTTATGACTGTCGCCAGACCGGTGCTATTGTTACTTGACTTCTTACTGGTAACAATCATTTCTTCTAATGCATCTTCAAGATTACTTATCAGGGGATTTGGTAAGAAAGTAGATGCTTGAGATATCTTAACAGAAGTATCAACAACTTTTAATTGTGGTGAATTATTACTATGAGGAGTAAAATTTTGTAATGTTGGCGGTTTTTCTAAAACTGGTGTAATATCATAACCTAAATCTATAATGGAAGCCATTGACATTCTATAATCTTTTGTTGATTCTGAATTTGTAGGAACCAAGTCGGCAAGAACCTCTGATTCTCGTTTAGGTGAATGCTCCTCATCAGCAGTTGCAAATGATGGTGTCGAAGATGATTTATCTGGGCTATATGAGAAGGAAGCTGCTAAAAGTGGCTTGATTGGTTGTTGTTTCTGGTTCTGAGACTCCACTTCTTCTGATTCTTCTTCAGTTATTACTGGATTTGGTTGCCAATGTGACTTCCTTTCATTAAGTAAACTTTCTAGTGCCTTTATTGAGGGCGAGGCTTTCATGAAAGATGTTCGAATACTTCCACTTATATTGGGTACGGTCTTAGGTGTACTGTTAGTTGGTGTTGAAGACATATTAGAGTTGTTATTCTTGCTAGTAGTATTATCCAATAGGCTATCTTTTATTGATCTTGAGGATAAGGAAGATTGAAAGCTAATTGAATTTCTTACGTTTTTTATATGATTGATTGGATTAACGGATGTTGTAAAACTATCATCAGCAAAGAATTCGTCTAATGAAGTATCCTTTGAAGCTGAATTAGGAGTGGACATAATGTGAACATGTATATTATCAAAAGTATAACCTTTTTAGTTAATAAAAAAAACACTCAATGAAAGTTAGAACGAAAGAAAATTATATATAAAAAAAGGTATAATAGGATATATTAAAAAGTTAAGACCAAGCACAAAAAAAATCCCCACCTAGCTTTTCAATAGTAACTTAATTCTAATATGTATTGTTCTAAAGGAAGTTTTCGTGTGTGTGTGTTTGGGTATATAGTTAAGAAAAAAAATCTTAATTTGACTGATTTAATTATAAAAATAGCCCAACGTATAGTTAAGAGTTGTAACGAGTGAAAAATAAAAAAAGAAAAAAGAAAAAAAAATGATTTTTTCTTTAAAGGGAGAGGAATTTTCTAAAAAAAATATGGACGCGTCCAATTTGATTTCTTTTTTTAACTTCGTGTTTCTTGTTCACTCTATTGTTTGTAGATTAGTTGCAAATTCATATACCCAGTTTCCCCACAACTAGAGTTTAGAAACCCAATTTACAGTCTATCTATTTATTTATTTACTAGAAGAACTTATATATATACATGCATGTACTCAGAAAGACGCCCATACTTTTGGATAAGTAGTCACTAACTTCGCTTATAATATATCTGTGTAGCTGTTTCTTCTTTTGCATATTTTAATAAATCGTTCACTACTTAAAAAAAAGAGGTGAAACGCTCCACTTCCATTCAGTTGATAGCTTGCCACACATATACCGTGAACAATAACCCCTTTAGTATAAATTCAGAATATCATTTTTTTTCTTATTAAGGAATTTTCAATCATATTGGAATTCCCTTTTGTTGGCTTGGCATTTTTTTGTCAATGACGTTGATTCTTAAGAATTCACGGCCTGGATTGCCCCAACAAGGCAAAAAAAAAAAAGAAAAAGAAAAAGAAAAATAAGAAGTGACTCGTGACTTACTTTAGTGCCGGGTAAATATAGGAAACAAGCTTTAACCTTTTTGTTTGTTTGGAACAAGATTTGCAGCCATTAACTCTTTTTCAATTATCATGAATCTGCACTTCTCAGAGGGAAATCGTTCATTTTGCAATCTTTGGAATGTCAATCCAGTTAAGCATCCCTAATACCTAGTGGTAATTTTTAGCATCTTCGGAGAAGCCCTTGAACCGATAAATAGCAAAGTAATTTGCAGTTTGAGGTTTTCTATTCATTACAAATAGATTTGGATCGTGATATTAACCTGTTTCCCGCAAGGAGCACAATATTCTTGATAAACAATATCAAAACTGTTATCTAATTGCAAAGTTTGTGTTTCAATTTTACAATTAACTTATCAATAAGTGCTAACAGTAAAAAATCGACCATCAAGCATTTACATTTTATTAACGGAAGAATTCAAATCTTTGGGCATTATTGATTTATGTTCAAGAGTCTCTTAAGATTGAAATGCTCCCAATGTTCCTTCTTTTTCTGCGCAAGGAACGAGACTTTTAAATTGGAATGGAAAAGTCAATTTTCCTAATTTTATTTCCACCACTGAAATATTTGATCGTAAAATTGTAAAATTAAAATGGCAAATAACGGCAGGGTTATGTACTATTAGTCATTGGTGCCTTGCACTATTTCCCGGGGTTGCAAAATACCAAACGCTAGCTTGCTTCTTGTTGCATGGTCCCAATCCTTATTATTTTTAATCATATGAAGAGTATCAATGTAACATTAAAAAGTTAGCATCTTGAATATTTATGCAACCACCCCATAATAGGTTAGCGATCACCTAATATTTACAATGCAATGCTCAAATTCAAACTTTTCGTTCTTTTTCTTAGTTGACTATCATTCGATAAAATCGTTAAAGCCTATCCAGATATTTAAGAAGCTGCATAGAAAACTTCTGATATTCTATAGAGGAACTTCCAAATTTTGGAAGAAAAACTTTTCCACCCATTCACCCTCTCGTCGACATTGTTGGGGTCAGGAAAGCTACATATTGTTACCATGTGCAAGTTTTTGGTACTTTATTGACGACCAATTGTTCACTTGCAACCCCAAAATGAAGAAATAAACCTTTATATGGTACCTGGACTTCCCCCAGGAAACTAAATAAACACACCCAAAAAACAAATTGGTACATGCATTGACCTCTATACGATACGAATGAATACAAAAGTAAAAACTCACAGAATTGATCAACAATGATAGTACTAACCTTAAAAATAAATAAAACGCCAAAGAAATGCCTGCACAAACTTACACTATAATACATACAAAACCCTACATAATAACACATTCTTTATCTTTTCTGATTCTCGTAAATCTACTTTTCTTAGTACGAGCGCGGCCAACTTCAGCTGGTATAGATGATGATGTTGCATTAATATGTGGGGGTGGTTGCAACTTTGAGTTTTGTTGTTGTGCTGACATTGAACTAATAGTTGGTTTGCCTCCATTAGTCGCAGTGGCTCCAATACTCATAACCGACGACAGCTTAGTGCTTATTGTTGCTCCGTCATTGAAATCGTCAATCATCATACTATTTCTTGTAGATGTTGAACCGGAACGAGATTCGGTATGTTGTAATTTTAAGATTGGGTCAATTCCAAATTGAATCATACTATTAGATAAGTAAAGATATAACTTAATCCACAAAGTTTCCAACTCTTGAGTAAATCTTATACCAAATCTTTGATGGAAAGTAAGAATTAATGCTTCTCCCATTAATTCATAATTTGCAGGTGTAATATCTAAAATTCTTGAATGTTTTTTCCCCAAATTAAGTAAATAATTTTCAATTACATTTAAATTTTCCAATTGAGAAATCGCCAATGACATAACACCAGCAAAATTAACTGCTTGATGTCTAATTGATGGGAATAATTTTTCTAATTCAGGTTCCATGGACAATAAATTCCCATAAAATTGACGACAGAATAAAGAACTTGCAATTGCTGAACTACTATACCTTACCATTTTCGAAATCCCCGAGGTAGAACTGGTATCATCATGCATTTGCTTGTTTTCTTCACCGGGGAAGGTACCTGGAAGGTGGGGTTTGTTCTTTTGATTAGGTATTCCTTCTTCATCTAATAACATTTGGCACCAGGTATACCTGATCAATTCGATGTCTTCTTTAGGGAATTGTAATACGATTTTATATTGTTGAGCAGCAACTGCATTATATGAGTCAACTGATGTTCGGGTATCCATTTTTACTACTTTGTAATAACTGTGAATATTTTCTCTGACTCTAGAAAATGGTGGCGGTGGATCGTCGATCGGGTTGTTAACTACTTGTGAAGTATCGTTGGATAATTTAGAAGTAGTAGTGGTCAGAAACTTTGCTTTATATTTATTAGCAAGTGCTGTACTTTTCTTTTTATGTTTAGGTCTGAGAATGTTCTCTTGAGAAGAGAAGCGATAAATTTCGGAAACCATCATTAATATATGTAACTACGAAAGGTTAAATATTCTCAAGGAGGCAAGGGAAATAACGGAGCGGATGACGGTTGCAAAAATCGTTCGATGTACCTTAAGGCAGGTTGAGTGACGGTGTAAGAAAAAAAGAAAGAAAAATTTCTTAGAAAAAAAAGGGAAGCATGAAAAAATGCTTGGCCGGAATTTTTTTTTTGAAGAATAAAAAGTTTAAAAACTTTAAATCGTCGTAAGATTTCCTGCGTCGGTTGTTCTTTTCAACGAACAAAATGTAATGCCTCGGAATTATTTAATCCTAGAAAATTCTGTCATTTTACATTCTTCTGCAATGGGAAAAGTTGGTACGACCACAAAAAAATAGTTGGATACCAATTTGAGGATCTTATAATGAAAATATCAACCTTTAGTCTAAATCTAGTAACAGATCATCTGATTGAGTCATTGTTTGAAAACAATAATATAATATTTAGATTTTTTTTTGTTATTAACCAAATTGGGCAATAAAATAATTATCTGGATATTTTTTTGCTAAAACGTTCATATTTACAAGGCACAAAGGATTATTTTTTATGTAGAAGATTTCGTGTAATAATTAAATTAAAAAATATGCTCAATAATGAAAAATAATAAAATATTTTTTCCTGCTGATCCAGAAGAAACAGTTTTGTGAATATTAATAGCGAATAGGTGTTTCTCTTCCTCTTCTTTTTTATTCTTAAACCCCCCCCCCCCTTGATCGCAGGCTGTGCTTGACAATCAACACCAAGAAAACATATTTGGACCCCTTTCTCTCGTATATACATGGATAATGACAAATATTGAAAGTATTCTTTGAAAGAGCAGCATCGTTTAAAAAATGACCCCAAAAGACACAGGGCGGAAATTCGTCGGAGCTGCCTTTATCCTCCCCCCCCCCTTTCTTTCTCTTTTTTTATTATAAACGGGCCGGAAAAATAATATTGTTCATTTTACTTGTTTGTCAGTTATAAATTGGTTACAGTACAATGCAAACGTGCAAATGCCTCATTAAATCTTGAAATTTATTTCTTATGGGGTTAAGTTTTGTGTCGAATGACTTATTTAAAATCGCTATCTGAATCTCAGTGAAGATCCTGTGCGAGGAAACGGGGGTAGCGGTTAGTTTCTAAGTGCACCTCTGGAAAAAAAATGGCTTTTAGGCTATAACCTACTTGACAATGAGATAAGTTTACATACTTAATTAGGGCGATCATAACGCAAGATTCGAAAGGAGGCGCTCTTTTTCTAGTTGTGAGTCAAAAATCCACTTGGCAACGCACGTAATCGGATCTCGGAGATTTTTCCTTTATTGTCGCAAAGCGGCGATCAGATGATTAATTGATTGAGTGGGATACGATTATTTTTTTTTCGACTTCGGATTCTCGGAATTTTTTTCCGGGAGAAGCCTCATGATGTTCAGTAAGAAAACAAGTCATGGTTCATTCAAATAGTTCAAGCTCTACTTGGCAGCCTGCTACTATGTTTGTACTATAATAATCTACTAACACTTAACATTAGAAAGAGTACGTGTCCAAAAATGGTGCCAAACAAGACACAGCTACAAGGAAGTCATTATCACAATTACTTTAGCTCCTTATAGAGTAATATATCTGATTTTAAGAAGATAAAAATTGTACTAAGCAAGGAAATCGAGCAGCTGATTGTAGGGTTTCTTTATATGAATGCAAGTAATTATGTTATAGAACAAGATGTAAACCAGAGGGGTTAAAACCAATATTTTTGTTTCTCTGGCGGTGGTACATCTTAAGAATTAACGGTTAGACTATTTATTGTTGATGCATTTACCATTTAAACGATGTATGTCAACTTCATTTACCACTTAAACGATGTATGTCAACTTGACAACTTTTTTATGCTTATTTGGCAATTGAAGGAACCGAGTCCAGTTAAATTCGCAAATTAAATTGCGAGGAGATCTCTCTTAAACAAGCAAGTGATGCTATATAGCCACAACGCTCAAACAAGCAGCACTATTTTTATCCTCTCGATATAGGT
>JAKTZT010000077.1:0-12008 GCA_030578955.1 Hemisphaericaspora insectamans | reverse complement strand
TCCTCTTCCTCTTCCTCTTCCTCTTCATCTTCATCTATTTCAAATTCCTCAAAATCATCTTCCTCATCTTCAACTTCCTCTTGTTCTTCAATATCAGCAAACAATTCTTCAAGGTCAATAGGAGTCTCTATGCTTCCATTTCCTTTAACTTCTGCTAAGTCAGAAGTCTTGGTTTTTGCATTGGTTTTATTTGAAATAATACCAGGGTAACATATAAAATAATCTTCATATTTATCTACCTTTGGTTCGTAGGTTTCTTGTTGATTCATTTCTTGATAGAGTTCAATTTCTTTATATCCCTCTTCTTCGAATGTGTATGGGTTATTGATATCGTCCTTTAGGAAACCGGTTATTAAAGAAATACTATTATGTGGAACCACTGGATGTGTTGCTGCTGTCATGGACGAGTTTGGTGTGTGCTGTGATGATGGTAGTGGCGGTTGAGGTATTGCAGGAGCGGAATTTATACCCCCACTAGGACCAAATATCATTGGTTTCCATAATAATTTAGAATAATCTAATTTTGTATAATTTTTAGAATCCCATTTTGAAATTTCGTAGTTTATTCTATTCATATTGAAAACAATTGCATATGAGTTTGTGATTGGATTTTTAATTAATGATTCTAATTGTTCCAAACCAACAAGAACATCTGATGGAGTCATTCCAGTTAATTTACACAACAGATCGATTGAGATTGAAATATCGGTTAATTTTGCTTTTGTTTCTTGTTGTTGTTCAAGAATATATCTAACGTGGATTTCTTTTAATTTGTGAGCAATTGTTACCCTCCAATAATTTCTATAACTTAATAATCCAAGATCACTAAGTGGTTTTTCAGGAGTTCCATATTTAAATTCATGTCGACTTAATAAATAACTAAAATCAATTAATAAATTCCCATATCCTTTTCGTTGATATATTGGTAACGTTAAAATGCAACTGACATTGTAGTCGGAATTATTCAATTTTTCCTTAGAAAAATAACCAACAAAATGATATTTAGCTGGATTCTTTTCATCAATTTCAGTTAATACATAAAAGATAAATGGTTCCACATCATAATATAAAGTTTTTGAATTCAAAAATAATTTTGCCAATAAACATAAATTTTGGCAATAATTAATATTTTTCCTGCCATCAACTTCCCAAATCAGAACTTTGGTTTTAGAATCACGATATATTTCAATACCTGGAGGATGATGATTTGAAAAGTTACAATTCTTCAATTGGTGTCGTTTATAAGATATTGGAGAATTCATATATTTTAAACAATACTCACAAATGTATAACACTTCTGATTGAGAATATTCTTCAGGATATGGAGCAGTATACCAGGTATCTATTTCGAAATCTCTAAATACAATCCGATTGATCTTTGATCTATGAAGATTGACTAATGATACTGAAGTTGGTGTTGTTTCTTTATTACCCTGAAGCTCGGGGCTCTCAGTTCTGTCTCTCTCCTTCCTCCGATCTGTCGATTTATTACGTAACTGCTTTCCCTCTTCAAGGAACCTATGAAACTTTTCTCGATCTTCCTTAGTTGGATCTGTATCATTGATTATACAATCAGGATAATTGAGTATACCTTGATAGGGTAATTTCTGATCTTCCAAGCTCGTATGCTGTTGATTCTTAGTCTTCTTTTCAACTTCTTGTAAATGTTGCTCGTGTTGTCTTTGATGTTGTCGTTGACTTATCATATAATTTTTCTTCCTCAAAACTCCAACTCCGTTGGTCCCATTTGTTGTGGAATATTTCCGAGGCCGACCTCTTTTCTCCCTTTTACCATATCGTATAGTAACAAACAATTGGTCGGCATTTGTACGTACATAACTTGCAGTTGTTATTCGTATCCTAGGGTTCTGTGGTGTGTGTTTATGGCTTTGTTGATGTTGTTGTTGTTGTTTCTCTTCTTGGATCCGTTCTCGTGTTTTCTTGATCATTCGTTGGAGTGAATAGTCATTGTGTTGTTTTCGCTCTCGGTAACTTCGTTTGTCTAGGTCTGTAGGGTGGATGTTTGAATAGATGTGATTATTTGTGATTTCCAACTGTTTTAGTAGATGCAGCACCATTTTCCCCAAAATTTTGTTTATGTAAATGCTAGGAAAGAAATAATGGCTACTATTTCTTCTCTTGAATAATATTAAGAATTCTTTTGCTATATACTGGTAGTACCTCTATCTATTTCTAGAAATATTAATTAGATGACTATTGTTTAACCTGTAAATTAGCTTAAAGTTAGCTGTCAAATGTTTTTCTTTTAGTGTGTTTGATTTGGATTTATTGAGAGCGTGTCTAACACAATTTTTTAATTTTGTTTTATTTTTTCCCAAAAGTTTTTTTTTTCTGCAACTGGCAAGGTTTTGTGTAATACACGACTTATTTTTTTGCAATCAACATAGACTTATGCCACTTAGAAATTATAATTTATTGCAAATAGCAAACAAAAAAAGGTAACAAATTATATCAACGGTATGTATATTAAACTTAAAATAAAGGACTTATATGAAACCAACAACTAAACAAAAAAAAGATAAATTCTGCAAATAAAAAGTGAAGAAACCCCCCAAAGAAATGGTAGAATATAATAATGGTACACAAAGCTTCATAACAACACTACTAATAATAATATAAGAAAAGACTAATGAACGAACGAGTGGGAGTGGTGGATAACCAAATAATCAAAAACAAACACCATCAAATTTGAACAAAAACATGAATAAATAATGATATTACTATGGGATGACTTTGAATTAAAGCATGAAGACTAACTTGATGCCAATCTCTTTCTCTTTTCTTTTTGTTTTCCTGAAGTGAAACTAAAACTTAAATTGAATAAAAATCTAAAGTAACAAAGCATCTCTCTCCTAATCTTCTTCTACCTTTTCATCTTTGGACTCTGCTTTATTCTTTTCCTGGTCAACCTCTTCTTGTTCTATATCTTCTTCAGTATGCCTTTCATGTACATCGTCATCTTCTTCTATATCATCACTAACAACACTTGGTCCTACCCCAAAATGAGCCAACAATGATTGTGCAGAAGATGTATCTAAATATATAACACCATTCTCATTAGTAATAGTATTGGATGCTAATAATTTTTGTAAGGAGATAGCCTTGTTGTTTAACGAGCCAGTTTCAATTGCAGCACCTTCTTCTTCATCTTCATCCTTTTCATCTTCATCATATCCACCTCTTCCAAAGATAGAATTACCATTTGCCATTCCTCCAAATCCTCCTGCTCCGCCAATACCACCTCTAGATCCTGAGTTTTGTGCTTGTTCGCCAATATTATAGTATTCACCATACATTTCTTTATATATGTCATTATAAGGAGCTGAAATTGGACCATAGGTTGCAAGCATTTCTTTATCGTTTTCAACCAATTCGATACGTTTTATAAGTTTATCATACCATTCTTCCAAGGTTTCATTTTTAGCGAAATCTAATAATGCAACAATACAAATAGACATATTATCACAACCAATGCCTGATCCATCTGAAGTTGGAGCACAACATAAGTCCATTATTTCTTCAGCAATTTTATCCAATGATTTTCTTTCATATATTCCTCTTCTAACACATTCAACACATTTTTGAGAAGTTAAACAATCCCAAATCCCATCACATGCTAAGATAACAAATTCATCAGTAGCGAAATCTATTTCATGTTGTATTACATCAGGATAACAAGTAACAATTTGTTCTTCAGCAGGTAAATCGACATTTCGTTTAAAATCAAAATCACCAATACCACGACTCAAGGCTAAATTACCATTGACTCTTCCCATATCAACATATCCACCAGCAGCACAAATACGAGCCTTTTCGCCTTCATTAGAAGGTTTATGATCAAATGATAAAGCCTTAGCATAACCATTGATTGACATTATAGTTCTTGAATCACCAGCATTACCACATATGATTGATTTAGGGCTAATAATTGCACTAGTTGCAGCACAACCAGAATCATCATCTCTCATATAAAAAGCTTTAAGGATTGCTTGATCACAATTTAAAAACCCTTGTTTTAAGGCATTGATGTAATCCTTCTGTTTAAATGCATCTGTTTTCCTAAGAATGTTATGTAAATGCTTTGAAGTAAATTTTGCTGCCTTTTCTCCTCCGTGACCATCATAAACACCGAAAAAGGCAATATGTTCTTTATGGTTTGATGATTGGCTTTGATCACAGTCCGTATTTGTATCTGCATCTGCTGCTGTCTTTTCTTCTTCTTCGTCATCATCATCGCCATGATCGTGATGATGTTCATCTACATGAAGTTTATAAGTTTTAGGATCGTGGATATTTAAAATACTTGAATGAGCATCTTCCATATTAACTCTCCAGCCTTGCATGCAAGATAAACTGTATGCTAAAAATCTATCTTGATCAAACCAAGTGGTCTTTTCAGTAGCTGGTTGTGAAAGAATCTGCCCCATGGTGAATTGTTGACGTATATAGTAGTAGTAGTAATCTCAAATATAGTAAAAGCTGGTTGTAATGAGTTAAAAAACTTTTGCCCTTTTTTTTTCTTTTTTTAAAAAAATTTGTTTGTTGAATTTTTTTTTCTTTTTTTTTAACGCTTTTTTTCCCTTAACCCTAAAGACATGGATAGAAAGAGAAATTGTGTGTGCGATAATTACTTAGCGAAATTAAATACATAACAGATATCTAGTAATAGAATTGCCTTAATTACTACAGTATCTATACAGAAATTATTTGCAGTAGCAGTAATTTTTTTGTAATTATTGGTGATTTTTCAAAACTTTTTTTTTCAGTATTATTCAGTGTAAATTTCAAAAAACAAAATGTGGAAGAAAACCTTTTTTATTTTTGAAGAAAAGTTAATAATTGTAGTTAAGAAATGATAAGAAATGGCTTACTTTATTCCATCTCTAAATACTTAGGTTCCCCTAAATCTCTTGTCTATAATTGACATTAGATGTGAGAGGTGAATATCCTTTTTTTTGGCTCTTCTCTTAATGGTAAATCATCGTATGACTCTACTGAATTTCTTCAATTCACATACTCTTACTTTGTTCATCAATAAAAACCTATGGATCCACCCTCTGAGTTTCTTTTCACTGGTTCACATAAAAAAACATTAAATCTCTATAAACATATTTATATATATATACACTTCTTTTCTCATCTCATCATATTTATTAATTTATATCTTTCTTTTTTATGCTCTCTCTCCCTCTTAACATTTTTAACAAATCATACCATTCATCATTAGACAAACACAAACAATAACAAAAAAGCTAGTTATGTTTTCTTTTTGGTCCCTTCCTTCTTTCTCTCTAAAATTAAACATAAATATATAAAAAATAAATCTTAAAAATTCACAATAACAATTGTATATTATAACTGAAGCTTCCTCTAAAGCTCTATTTCTCTCCTTCTAAATTATCTCAACAAGCACATCTAGCATAGAGCAAATTCTCCCTCTTGGAATCACTTGGGACCCCAAATTCCGCCCTCATAATTAGCACCTCCCAATCCAAGATTAGTAAAATTCTGACTCAAACCATCTGCAGAACCGGGTCCATCCTCTGTTGGTCCTCCTCCTCCACCACTACCGCCACGAGCATTTGATAAGGCAGTAAAGCTCCCTGTCAATTGTCCATGCTGGACTCCAAATGGTTGAAACCTACTATTTATATCGGTTGGTGGTAATGGAGTAGTGGGCTGAGATTGATATACTTGTTGTTGTTGATATTGAAATTGATGCGTGGGGATCTGTTGATGATGCGCGGTAGGTGAATCGATAATTCCTTGTGGTTGCTGTGGTTGCTGCTGCTGCTGTTGTTGTTGTTGAACAAATTGGGGTGGGGTTGATCTTACATCAACATATGACCGGCTACTGTTTGATCTTAATAATGCAGCTGCACTTGCAGATCCTAATGTTGGAGTAACCGCTTGTTGTGGTTGTGGTTGGTAATGTTGAGGGGTCATTGGTTGCTGTTGTTGTTGCTGTTGTGATGACACTTGCAGTTGTTGTTGGTATGGCCCATATTGTCCTCCATATGTTCTTTGCGGCTGTGACTGTGAGAGGACTTGTTGTTGTGGTTGTTGTTGTTGTTGCTGTGTTGGTGGTAGTGCTCCTCCTCCATATTGAGATAATGTTTGTTGAATTGGAGTGGATGCTTGCTGTCTTAATCTAGGTAAAGGTAATGCCGATTGTGATTGAGATCTCAATAATTCGGGGTGAGCTGGAGGAATTGTGGTTGTGGTAGTATTGGCAGAAACACCCATTGTACCTGCAAGTTGACTCAAGTTCATCATTGAAGATGAAAGTTGAGGTGGAGGAGGAGGAACCGGCACAACTTGAGTTTGTTGGGTAATTGAAACATATCCTGGTTTCCTTCTAATTATTATAAGACCATTATCAAATAATTCCAACAAGTTCAAATAATTGACAATAATAGATAAATTCTTACGATGAATCATATTCATATTCACCGATGAAACCGCCAATTCGAATACAGCTTTGGATAAATCGTCACGGAATAATACCAATTGAGTATATAACTCTAATATTTCAGGATCATTAAAATTTAATTCCATTGGAGGTGAAGAAAGAATTGTATTGAATGGATATGTGAAAAATGCACGTTCAGTAATTACTCCTGCAGGGGTACCACCATTAATACTAAAGTTTTTGGTGGCGGCAGTTGTTGAGGCTGCTGACATTAAAGAAGCTAATGATGCATTTGAGGTTGATCGATGTTGCTCTTCTAATTGTCCTCTCTTTTCTCTCTTTTCACGTTCAATTCTTTCTCTTTCCTGAACAGGTAACATTTTCTTATATTCAACTCTCAATTTACGTCCCCCGATTTCTCTTCCATTTAATTGATTGACAACCAATGAAGTTTCATCGGTAGAAGTAAAATTTGCAAATGCTAATCCCCGGAAAACACCATTATCAAAATGATAATTAAAAGCATAAGGTAACGGTAAATTTAATTTCGTCATGACATCTAATAATTGTTCTTTTTTAATTGCAAATGGAATATTTTTGATCACAATGGCAGTAGGAATTAATTCATCGTCAACATCATCATTCGTAGCAGCAGTGGTAGTATTAGTATCGGATGTGCTTGAAACATTCATAGTGGTATGAAGATTATGATTAACATTATCATTATCATTAATTTGAAGGTCGTTATTAGCATTAGTATTACTGTCATTATCATTCCTAATGGAATTTGCAGATGAATCTGATCTATTTTTGGAAGGCAATTCCAATTGGTGGTGTGGTTGTTGTTGCTGTTGCTGCTGTTGTTCAACCCATGGACCGACATTGGCTGCAGAAGGTATAGCTTGATTCATAGGTTGATTGAGCCAAGAAGAAGTTTGTAAATTCATATTTCTCGTTGCTAATCTCTGACTAGTCAACTGAGGTGTATTGGAAGCGTGAGTATGGGGGTTACTATCATTTTGATTGCCACCACCACCACCATAATTTGAAGATGCATATCCCGAAGCTGAGGATAATGAGGATAAGGATGGACGACGTTGAATATCCATTTGATTAGATAATGCTTGTAAGTTTCTTAAATCCATCTGAAAACCCAATTTATTAAAAAAAAATGTGAAAAGTTATAAAATTTTCGTTGTCTCTAAATTTAACTGGAAAGAAAAAAAAAATTCCGGTTGTATAGTTGTGTGAGCGTGTGTTAGTGGACTCTGAATACAATTCGTGTGTATGATTATAAATGTGTAAATTTCTCACTATATTAGAAATTAAAACAGTCGATTATCCTAACAATAACTTTTAAATAAAATTATTTATTAATTAATATATTCCAATTAAAGTATTTGCTTTATTTGAATCTGATCTATTGTGATTGGATAAGATTGTTGTTGCCTTTTTTTTGAGTTAATTTTTGGGAGTCTCCTTCTGATTCTATATATATATATATTAGTTTTGGAATCTAAGAATGGAGAATAATAGGGGGTGATTGTCTTGGTACTGAGTAGGGCCTGTAATCAAGTACAAACAAAAGGTAGGTACTGATGGATAGATTTTGTTGATTTATTGGATATTGTTAAAAACAAAAGAGAAAACGGTTTTAGATTTATTTTTTTTTTGTTTGTTCAATTTTTTTTTCGTTCCTCGACCGTTCGGAGGTGACAGAGACAGAAAGGCGGAAACTCAAAAAACGAACTAAAAAATTGATTCTCCAGGGGGAAAACTGAGAAGTTACTCTGTCGACGGGATGAAAGAAAACTTTTTTTTCTTAGCGCTACTGTGTGCGTGGTGGTAGCAATTGTAACGAAAAAAAAAAAAATTCTCGCTCTCCCAATGTCGTGAAAAATACGACATTGTCTCACTTCACTCTTTCTATTTTTTTTTCCACCAAAAAAAGTTTCCAAAGCGAACAACGAAACAATTACAAGAAAACTCTGCAATATTTCTATACTTTATTTACTTACACATATATAAACACACACACGAATACATAATGGTATGTAACTACAATATACACAAATGAAGTAAGAATTCAACTTTAATTGATACTAACTAATATTTACTATAGTCCTCTTCTTCAGTTCAAGCACCAGGTGGTTTAAGAAGTGCAGCCAAAAGAAAAACCACTGCTGACAAGAAAGCACAATCTACCAATGCAATGCCATTATCTACAAGATCTGCAGGTGCTGGTGGTTCTTCTTCTACTATGATGAAATTATTCACTGATGAAGCTCAAGGATTAAGAGTTGATCCTATGGTTGTATTGTTTTTGGCTGTTGGTTTCATTTTTTCAGTTATAGTCTTACATCTGATTGCAAAGATTACTGGTAAATTTGTTTGATAGACTTACTTCCAAAGTTTTGTGTGCCATTACTAAAATTTTCGGGGATATATAGAAAGGAATGAATGAAAAGAATGAATAAAAAAATAAAAGGTAGAAGAGACTAATCAGGGATTCTGTCATTTTCAATCTATTTGATGTTACTTTTTCTTTATGTTTTAACATGATACTTTGTTTCTTTTGTTTTTATTGGGTAAATGAAGACAATCTAGTCATAACTGAGGAGTAACAACTTTGTTATTTATTGCTGAACCTTTCTGTTGTTTTTTTATTTTTATATACGCGTACTGATTGTAACATGAATCTAATATATAAAAAAAATTATTGTGTATTTTTAACACGAAATGAAGTATTGTACACTTCTTTACATATCCTGTAATAAACTATTTACAACTGTAATCAACCCATCTTTATGTACAAGGTGCTTGACATCGTTCCCTTCCTTATCATATGTCACTTGCCATGCATATTTGTCTTTATACTTTTCAAATGCTTGTTTCCATTTTAAATCTTGTCCCATTAATCTCTTTCCTCTAAGTTCAATTTCAACCAATGGATAATGTTTACCCAAAATAACACATAATGGAATCCCCAAAGTATTAGATTCATATATCTTCTTGGG
This sequence comes from Hemisphaericaspora insectamans, assembly GCA_030578955.1. Classification (NCBI taxonomy): domain Eukaryota; kingdom Fungi; phylum Ascomycota; class Pichiomycetes; order Serinales; family Debaryomycetaceae; genus Hemisphaericaspora; species Hemisphaericaspora insectamans. Next base: position 2,558 of record JAKTZT010000077.1, on the reverse strand, counting down.
AAATGATACTGAGTCACGATTATCATAACGATAATCAACTCCTTGTTTATTCAACAGTTCATAAAACTCAATAAACTTTTCAGCTGAATCGTTACCCTTCCCTGCTTCAACTATAGTAATTTGCCAAGGAGCAATTGTACTTGGCCAAACTAATCCAACATCATCACGATAAATCTCAGCTGCAGTAGCGATAATTCTACTTATACCAATCCCATAACATCCCATCATGATTTGTTTTTCATCCATTTTACCTTCATCATTGGGGGCACTAATTTTACAAGATAATGGTTTGGAATATTTATCACCCAAATAGAACGTATGACCTAATTCAATGGCCTTTTTGGAAGTAAGATGACCATCTTCACACATACCACAAATCTCATTTTCTTGTGCCAAAACAATAGGGATATCAGTTAGTGTGGACATTAACGATCTATTAATGAACTTTATGGGGAAATCAGGGAAATTTGATCTCGAATCTAATCTAGAGTCCATAATACGAATAATCTTTTTCGAGATTAATGTATCTTGATTGGAAAATTCTTGTAAGATTTCAAATTGGTTGGTTAAACTTAAATCAATATCTGAAATCTCTTGTTTGATGAATTTAGGTTCAAGTGTTCTTGATGTGGGATAATATGCACAGATTAATGTTGATTTATCTTGAGTCATGAAATATCTTACTGAAACATCTTGAACCAGTGAAGACTCTTCTATTGAGGTATCAGGATAAGATAATGTTTTTTCCATATTTGAAACATGATGACATGAATCACAGGTGAAAACTGTATCTTCTCCAGTCTTATCCAAGCAATGCCATTCGTGACTCATTGAACCTCCAATATCTCCAGAATCGGCTGCTGCTTTTATATACGGTAATTTCAAGTCTTGGAAAATCTTATGATATGCTCCAACTACTTTTTCATAACTTTCTAATGCCTTATTCTCATCAATATCAAAACTGTACGCATCCTTCATTAAAAATTCTTTGCCTCGAAGTAACCCACCTCGAGGACGTTTTTCATCCCTAAATTTAGGATTAATTTGATATAATAAAACCGGTAACTCCTTATAACTAGTCAAAAATCTATTTACATATTCAGTAACTTCTTCTTCTGCGGTAGGAGATAAAAGATATTCTTCATTGTTTAATTTAAATAATTCTCCGCCACTTGTCCATCGTCCAGTTTTTTCCCAAAGACTACGATGACTTAATAATGAAAGACTTAATTCTTCAAATCCAATCTCATTCATTCGAGTTCGGATAATATTACTTATTTTATTTTCGATTGTAAGTCCAATGGGACACCAATTGACTAATCCTGCTCGAGGGTATTGGATGAGACCTAGTTTGGTGAGGACTTCATGAGTGGGTAACGATCTGGTATAATTGAGTTTTTTGAGTTGGGAACCGTAGAATTTCGGAACCGTTTTCATGGGAGTAGTAGCTGATGTAGTGAGATATCGCTTGGGTATCATTGAATTATGTCTTTGGAGCTTGGGGTAACGGAAATGTTGGTTGGAGCTAGTCCGTTTTTCAGATTCAAACGTTTTTTTACATCTTTGAAATTTTTCCAGTTCGTTTATTTTTGTTAGAGGAGAAAATCAATTGCGAAAAAAGTCTTTTCGGTTTTTGATTGGAGGCGCCCTTGTGTTATCTCCCAATGGGTATGTTTGTGTTAAATGAAATCTATTTCAATGTGGAAGTGAAAGACAACATTGGTGATACGTATTCAACTTATTTCCTATATATTCTCTTGAAGCATCCTTTGCCTTCTCTATCTAACAAGGATAAAAATTTAGGCCTTCTGATTCTGCTGTAATTGTCACCTTAAAATACAACAACTATTTTCAACAATCCAACTTCTATTAGAAGATTCAGAATTTATAAAAAGAAACAACTCAATAAAGTTTTGGTAGTACTTATATTTGACTTGATCTTTAGAAACAATTCAAAGGTGCTTGGAAAGTGTAACATCTTTCAAACAACCTGGAAAATCTTTTTTATTTTTCGATACATTCTGTTTATTAATCTCTAATACATGCTAACATAAAGAAATACAAAAAAACAGCTATACACTAGAGGAAAATTGGAAAAACCTCATCAAAGAAAGTTAAAGTCTATGTAGCTGATATAGTAAATACACGCCGCAAGTGAAAAAAAATCTGAGGCTAATGGTGCAGATAGATGAAGTATGTAGTAAGGTGTAAGGAATGATACGATCATATAAAATGATTTCCGAAGCTTTGTTAATACTGTGAGTGCAATTACCTCTAGATGAAGAAATTTTAAAATGATTGGAGTCACGTTCTCTGTGTGTAGTATTTTCTCTGTTCAAGTACCTTGACGGTTGGACCGGCCAAAAGTTAAATTAAAAAGTTTTGCACCCAATTCGCAGCAAATTTTTCCAAAAAATAGTCAAAAATAATTGGTCAAATTAACCCAGGAAAAACAAAAATAGAATAGATATTCTATATTTAAAAGAGAAGTATACCATTAACCAGCATATCCCAAGTTCTTCAGCTGCACAAGAAAGTCTGTGTATCAAACCAATCTT
>JAKTZT010000076.1:6902-29154 GCA_030578955.1 Hemisphaericaspora insectamans | reverse complement strand
TTTCTAGTGAAGCCTGCAAATGAATTATTTCCACCTAAATAGAATTTATCACTGGCATGTACTGCTACTTTATTATTATCCAATGGAAAGATCCCTCCTATATTGGCGGAAATATGTGAAGTTATGTAATTGTTAAAGAAAGACTTGTATAAATCAAGGCCCAATTCCGATTTAATGAATTCACCATGTGTTGAAGTTTTTTGTTGTTGTTGAGTAGATGATACTTGATTATTTAAAGTTACTCCATAACCTCCACAAGCGAAATTCTTGGTAATTGGATTTAAATAATTTAATTTATTATAAGTTATTTGATTAAAGAATGACGAATTCAAATTCTCACCTGAAAATCTCTTTAAATCATCAGGTGCTGATTCATCAATATCATAGACACTTCTACTGTATAATGATACACCAGTAAAGATGTTTATCTTGGACAGTTTATTGTATACTAGCCCAATAACACCTCCAGTTACAGCTTCATTTGCTTGTTGCCAAACTTGATTATTTTGTTGAAGGTGAGAAACATCAAGTACAAACTTTAACAATGGATTCTTCAAAGTAGTTACGATTTTTGCATTGGAAATTAAATGATCATTAGGTTTATAAGGATTATAATCAACCCCAATGTTGAGTAATTCAGCATTTTGATTAATATTATTATCCAAATAATTCAACTTAAGATTCAAATAGTCTTCATTATTAAAATTAAAAAACCCATCAATTGAGCTTAAATCAATAGACTCCAAATTAAATATAACTTTAGTACGTAATGATTTCTCCTTATTATATTTCTTAATATAAGCAGGAATATTTGAATAAAAATCTGGTTGCAATCTAGCAGTAATATCCAGGAAAACACCAGTTTGTAAAAATCTTTCTTGAGCTTTATGAATAGTATCAACCAATTGAGTTAAAGTATAGTCACCATCCTTAAACAATGGATTCAAAAGGTTTTCAAAGAACCCAGTTGTGAATTTTTCACCACCATTAACCTCTATTCTAGTTAAAAATATTGGATGAGATCCTGATTCGTCAAATACGTGTTGGGTATGTATTTTGGATTTTAAGTCTGGATTACTATCCATAGAATGTATACCCATTGTTGTTGTTGTTGTCGTTTAAAATTTTATGTTATTCACAAATCTCTTTATTAGTGAAAAATTAATTAAAGTTGTTTTATAAATCGTTTTTTTTCCCCCGAGGTTTGAGATAAAAATTCAATTTTTTTTTATTGGATGTTTTTTTTTAATTTATTTTTTAGTCTTGTTTTTGTCTCACATACAAATATTTACAGAATCAATTTTTATAGCATAAAAGCCGATAGCTCAATTTGTGTGACAGAATGTCCTACTCAGAAAACTGTGAAACACAACTCAACAAACAAGAATGCAACTCGAACATCGGAATGGGGGCCCTTGCGAACACAATAATTAATAAAAACATTCAACAACGGAGAAATATTACTGCCTCTCGGTCACTTTACAAAGCCATTTTTTGAGCGGAATTGGGCGAGCACTAGGCTTTTGCCGAGAAATAATTTGGGGGAAGAGGGAGAGAGTGTGTGTGTAAGAGGAAAGAAAATAATAGATTATCCTCAATGGTATTAACTAGCTTAATTGGCATATCTATCAAACAGGTCAGAAATTGTACACCTTTCTCTGGTTTTTTTTTTCTTAATTTTCAGTAGAAACATTGTCTTTCCAAAGATTTTTTCCAACAATTAATCAAACCAAGCTTACCTATTCCAATAAAATTAAATAGTCACACTACAAGTCGTTACCTCAGGGGAATAAGAAATAAGTCCTTAATTATATATTTACTCTGAAAAATTACCGACTGACACCCTCTAAGGTGATTTGTTTTTGATCTTGTCACGTTTTTAACACCAGTTCAATGTTAGCATGTTAATTAGTATACAAAACGCCATATTGTGCAAAAAAAAAATCTTCTGATTTACGGAATCTAATTACAAAGTGCTTCTAATTCTATTAAATTTATAATGTCTAAAGCTGCTCAACGGTAGCACCATCATACGCCAAGTCCAATAATTTCCAATCACATTGAACACCAGATTTTTTAAAAATCTCAATGACAGTTGCAGCAATGGAATCAAAACCTTCAGTTGCCAAACATAAAATAGTTGGACCAGCACCTGATAAACAGATCCCGCACAATCCTGGATGTGTTTCAGGGGTAACACTGGATAAGACTTCTTGTAATCCAGGGATCAAACTTGCCCTATATGGTTGATGAATCTTATCCTTCATAGCTTGATAGATTAACTTGTTATTTGGGATTGGTTGAGTTAAAGCCGATGTTAAGATTGCAATTCTTTGTAAATTATAAACAATATCTTCTCTATTATAACTTTCTGGTAAAACGGCTCTTGCACTATCGGTTGATAATTCGAAATTAGGAATCACAGTTACGCATTTAATCTTTTTACACCAATCATACTGTAAATATTCTCCAATATTCTTTGGTGGTTGTTCTTTGACAATTAACTCTTGTGGGGTGGATGGTCTAGGTAAAATATATTCTAAAGGTAAGTTCTTATGTTCCATATGTTCAACTTCCAATTCATTTAAATATGATCCAATGAAACCTCCCAACATAGCAGCAGCGATATTATCAGGATGTCTTTCAATCATTAAACAATAATCTAACAATCTAACCTTATCAAATCCGAGCTTCCCAATCTCATTCCCAAGAACAACCCCAGAAACAATGGCACTTGCAGATGATCCCAATCCACGACCTAATGGGATTGGATTAGTTACATGAATATGGGTCCCAGTAGGAAATTTATCAATCCCATTACACCTTAACACATATAATGCAGCTTGAGTGACAAGGTTTTTATCAGAACTTAACGGGACATTAGCAGCTAAATCTCCTTCGTAGGTGAGAAGGACATGATGTGGGTCCGAGGAAGTGTCAATATTAGTTTCAAAAGAGACTTTTAACTCGAGGTAAAGTTGTAAACTTATACCTAAAACATCGAAACCAGGTCCAATATTGGCTGAAGATGCAGGAACTTTTATTTTGAAGCCTGACATTGCTTGTATAGTTGTATTAACAGTGAGGAAAATGAAAAGTGAAAAGTTTGATCATTTTGGATGATTCATTTTTTTTTTCACTCAGTCGAATTTCTTTTTTTAATTAAAAAAATATTAATGATAGTCACCTTAGAACAACATTGTTTTCTCCAAAATAAGCCCACTGGTCACACACAATGAAACCGGCCCGCTTTAGGCTCTAGTACCAGATGATAAAAAAACACGATAATGGTCTATAAGTCATATTAATAGAAGTATTAGTATAGAAAAAAGATAGCAAAGAACATTTCGACAATTTCTACAAAACTATACAAAAGAACTTATTCACAATCTCTCTTTATTTTGCTTTCTCGCCTTTATAATACACAAGTAGGTCTCTTTTCCCAAACAATTTCAGCTGGTTCTTCTGGTAATGTAACCATGGAAGAAAAATCAATCTTTGGCACCTTCTTACCGTTCAAAGTCCATCTCATGTTATACACATATGTGGATAAAATAGTACCCAATTGAACGTAAGCAAATTGTTCACCAATACATCTATGTCTACCACCACCAAATGGTAAATAAGATGAAGAAACACCCTTGGAAACTTTACCAAACCCATAATCGACTTCACCAGCATTATCTTGAACATTCTTTGGTGCATTATCCCATCTGTGAGGGTCAAAAACAGAAGCATTCTTGTGGTATCTTTCACTAGTGTGGGTGTAACCAGGACTAACTAAAACATAATGACCTTTTGGAACGACCATACTGGTACCTGGAACAACTAATGGTTTCAAAACCTTTCTAAAAACAGAATGAAGAGGCATGTGTAATCTTAATGTTTCTTTAATGGTGTTGTTAACTAATGTCAATGATTGTAAATCTTCATAAGTAATATCATTCAAGTCACCACCCTTTTGTTCCAAAAGTGCACAAACTTCTTCATAAATTTCATCTTGCAATTCTGGCTTTGAACCTAAGTGTAACAAGATCCAAGCAGAAGTGGAAGCAGAAGTATGTTGACCACCCATTAAAATACCAATTAAAAGATTTGCAATTTCTTGATCGGTCATCTTGACACCATCTTTATAAGTAGAATTAACCAATAAACTATCAATCAAATCACGGTTGCCATCAATATCACCAGATTCTCTTCTCTTGACAATTTCTTCCATATAGGTAGCAGAAATTTTTCTTTGGGCTTCATCACGTCTTTTGTAGAAAGGTAATGGTAAATTTGGGAAAATAAAATTAATTGGAGTGAAACCTTTATCTAAATCAGAATATAATTGAGCAAATGAAGCATCAAATCTCTTTCTCATTTCTTCACCCAATAAGGATCTAGAAGCAGTGAAAATGGTAAGTTCAGGTTGAGTCTTCATCACATTGGCAATACCGGATTTCTTTTCGCCCATTCTAAAGTTTTCCGATTCCTTAAAATATTTTAAAATTTCTTCTCTAATCTTTGGAACGTAACGTTTAAATGAGTCAGTAGTTAAAGCAAACTTGGCAAACTTCTTTTGTTCCATTAACCTTGCATTTGGACAATCATAAATAACACCTTTTCCAAAAGCTGGAGTAGTCAAATGCTTATAAGCTTCTTCAGCAGAGACTTCAGATAATTTAGCATTAAAAACAAATTCATGACCCTTTGGGCCAAGATAAACAGTCATAATCTTACCTAATAACATAAAAGCAAAGACATCACCATGTTTTTGACGACAATTTTCGAAAAATTGATATGGTTCCATACCAAATGAAACAGCAGAACCAACCCAAGGAACCCAATAGAATACTAATGGAGCACGATCTTTTCTTAAGGAGTATAAGAATTGCCATACAATGTTATATACGAATGGAACAATAATCAACAAGGAAATTTGTTGACTAATTGAAAGTGACATAAAGAAGGTGTATGCACCAACAGCAGCATCGACGAGAGCCATTTTAAAATTTTCTTTTCTTTGGAGTAACTTACAAGTGACGAAGGACAAAATGTAAATAATAATCAAAAAAGTGGTGTTTGAATGTAGTTGTTGTTGAACCCAGTTGTTAATATGAGATCACTAATTGGCTATCTTTGTGAAAAAAACAAAAAGCTAAACTTAATTATAGGATGGGTATTAAGAAAAAGCGAAAGATATTTATAAGCAAGTGCGGTATCTTTTTCCACTTTAGAATATAAATATTATAAATAAATATAAGGAGATGGAAGAAAAGTGAGTGGTCTTATATCCCTTTGGAACAAAAAAGAATGAAATTTTTTTTTGTTAAGCTATTGATCGTATAGCAATAATTTTTTTTTCGGTTTCGTTTGTAACATATTAAACACATTTTATACGATCAATCGAAAGCTTTTGTATGGTGAAAAAAAAACGAATCGCGAACAAAACGCAACAGTTGATTTTAAACGGATAAAATACGACATTAAAACAATAAGAAAAGTAACCTGATAAATGTCGTAATCACACGTTGAAGAAGAATGTCTCGTTTTTTTCCTATCGTATAGGATCCATTCCTATTGTAATCGAAAATCAAATCAAAACTACTACATCAGTGAGGCAGAATAACCTGCTTGTTGTAATAATCTTGAATGTGAAAACCCGTTTCGTATACTTTAAATAACTATTTTTCTCTCTTTTTGATTTAACTCTTACATTCAAGAGAAAATTTTTGCATAAATAAAAATATCTATCTTCAATAACCTCTGCAGTTTCTATACTATTAACAAAAAATAACACATTTTACACAGGGTCCCGCAATTGAAAGTCATAAACGTAAATTAAAAAATATACAATACTATTATATAGGTAAAATCATAAGACATCAAAACTATTTATATAAAACACTGGAATATAGGATCATTCAAACATAACAGAAAATTGTTTTCTGTATAATTCTTTGAAACAGCCAGTGATTGATCTTTATCACTATGTATTTGAAATTTCACATTCAAACAAACAGGTACGACTTTTTTTTGGAACTAAAAAAACAGGAATAAATAATAAAGCTGAAAATCAACTTAAATGCAAACCAAAAAACAAACTATATCTAATTTGTCAGTTTAGATTGTCTATGATATAATAACAACTATTTTCTTCATCTATTCTGGCCCACCTCTCTCACGTATCATTGTTATTTTCCTCAATATTCAAACCCAACATTCTTGCTTTTAATATCAACTGCTCCTTCTCCATCCTCATTCTATCATTCTTCAACTCTAAGAACTTAATATATTCAATCGATTTGGCCAATATAGTCCCCTTATTCAATTTTCTAGCAGGTTCTAAGCCTTCAAGATCGATACTTTCATCTTGAACTAAATCCAAATCAAGTTCTTCATCAGAAAGTGAATCATAATCATCCCCACTGTCATGGTGATGTTGTTGTTTCAGCTGTAATTTTTCCCTTTCTTTCCGTTGTGCAAGTATTCGTAATGTTGGTACCGAATTCTGAAGGGCATTGAATTTATCATTAATTTTATTTCTATACCTCTGTTCAATCACATTATGTGCTGACTTGACTCTTGGCCTACCTGGTAGATTGTGTGTGTGATGATGTTGTTCATTTGGCATTGTTGTGATAAAGTTTCCCTTGGCTTGGGTTGTAGTATAACCATCAGATAATTTATCTGGATGGGACTTTCTTCCAGGTCTATGATTATGGGGACTAGCGAGTTTTGGAACACTATTTAATGGTGATATGGGCGGTGATACTGTTCTTACACGAGATAACAGCTGTGTATTATTACTTCCACCACCAAATGAAATATTTGAGGCGGTTTTGGTCAATTGATCAACTGTTGGTATTCCCAATACCGAAGTCTCCGGCTTAGCTGTATTGTTGATATTGGTTTCCATTGATGTCAATGAATCTAGTGAGTTATCGTGGCTTAAGTGGTTAGCAAGATGCCGTTGATGCTGTTGCTGTTGTTGCTGCTGCTGCTGTTGGTGATGTTGATGTTGACGTACATCTTCTTCAATACTAGCAAAGTCACTAGTATAGCTCGATGTGTTAGTATGAACAGGTGCTAAATTAAAGATATTATCCGGACTGGTCACTACTGAATTCTCCAATACCATTGAATCACCCAAGTTGTGATTATGAAATCGATGATCCCTTTCAGCTCCCATTTCAGCTATAAATTCGGTCATGTTACCAGATATGCCATCTGGCTGAGTATTTTCACTACCAAACTCATGAGTTAAGGGTAAAGCGATTGATTTTGCTTTGTTGTTGGAAGATCCATATGTAAATGTTGGTGTTATGAGTCCGAAATCAAAGTGTAATGGGAATCTTCCGTCGTCGTTAATGGACATATTATTAGTTATGTGTTGCATAGATTTTGATCTTGTTTTATTAATTGTATAATCTTGTTGTGTTGTTATGGTGGCTCTCTGAGGCTGTGGATGTATAAGTTCTTGTTGATTATCAAGTAATATTGAAGGTGAAGAACTCTCTGGTTGTAATTGTAATTGTTGTTGTCGACTGTTCTTTTCAAATAACGATGTTAAAAATGCGTTATAGTCATTAATCTTGAAAGACATTAAAAAATATAAAAGGGTTCTTCTGAAATGATATCAAGAATGGGGGAAGGTGATGGTTTATTTATAATGCTTCCAAAATTCCAAAATTATATTGGTGGTTGGTTCTTATGGTTAGATATAGAGGACGTTGATGACACTTGATTTTGGCACAGGATGAATGATCCTCTCTTTGTATGTATATGTAAGTTGAAGTTGGTTAGAGGCTAGTTGAAAACCTTTGTAATTGCAAAAAAGAGCCCTTTCTAAACAAAATATTGGGGAATGAATCACTATTGCCGTACGGCCACTGGAGTATAATAGTTTAGAATGACTTTTAAAACAATGCAAAAAGAAAAGAGTTGTTTGAGTCGTTAGCGGGATACCGAAACTGGTTTTTAATGTGTTATTATGTTGAAGGTGTCTTAAAACTCAAAGAAAAGTGACCAATAAATTATTTGGATTGTTCGAAAATAAATATCTTTAACTTCAAGAGAATGAAAACTGAAATAAAAAAAAAAGCAGGAATATTCTAAATCATGTATAATCAATTTTTTTTTTAAAAAAAAAAACCATCATCGAAAAGAGATAGTTAAACAGTTTTAGTCCAAGTTGGTTGTAGAAAATTTCGTATTTGAAGTTCTCGAAGTTCCTTACCAAGAAAAATCGTTTCCTCGGATTAAACTCTTCGGCTTGTTTAGGGAAAAAGGCAAAGATGTGCTTTCCGACAACTTAATTCAGCCATCGTTTAAGTCTCAGGTTCAGAGTATAATCAGGCCACTCCAAGCCGTTTTCCCCACCATGTTTCGCTACACGCGCAAATTATGGCTTTCATAAAAATACACATTTTCGCCTCCGGAGTTCCCCGAATTAGAGTTTTTCCAATGAAACAAGTCAATAAGAATAAAAAGAAAAGTTTCTGCCACTAACAACCGTTTTGGGTGCAAAATGGAAAGAACCGGAATCACCAGTCGTTTCTTTTTATAGTTGGTTTCTTTTCATTATCGCTTTTTGGTTTGGAAACTTTGACTATATCTGGGGTTAAAAGATTTTTTATTTGTTTCATGTGTTAACAGGTCATCCATTTTGTTGGGTGCCCAATGGATTCGGTTCCTTAAAAAAAAAAGTGATGCATGGACACACAGAGAAATTCCATTATGCAACCAATTTCTCCCATACTAAAACTAAAAAGCAGCACAAAAAATCGTATGATTTTTTTTTCTTTTATTTTTTTTCGTTTTTTCTTTCCAGTTTTTTTTCTCTTTTCAGGTTTTTATCAACAACTGCAAAATAAATTTTCACCGATGCTTTCGCAATCAGTAAGGATATATGCTTTAACATCTAGGATATCAAGGGATCGGACTCCACTGTCGTATGTCGTTCAAGGTATCCGTTTTGTTCCAAAACCATAGTCTGGTTGTAATCTCAATGGCGTGTAGCTCCCAAATGTTTCACCATACTTGCAGCACATGATGGATATTTCGATCTTATAATATCTGGACCCCTTTTTCTGAACCATGCATGTTCCTGTAAATTTTGATAACGGAAAACCGTTGGGATCTGATATCTGCGCAGGGTATTTCAACGATTTATAACTACAACGTTTGTAAAGGAGGGACTGTTATCGCATCCTTGGCGATCTGTTCTTTGATTCTAAGTGCTTAGAAACATTTTAAGCTTTTTAGATACCGTGACATTTCTTTTTTTTTTTGAACCTCAAATTTATTTCATTTCTGGTCTTGACCATCTTAGCATCCAATCGTACTATTTGAATATCGCTCGATTTATTGGGTTTCAGTCAAACCAGGATGCTCTTATGAAGCCTCTTCAAAGTCATGTCCACTTTTCCATGCGAGATTCTTTCCCGTGGAAAAGTAATGGCATATCACAACTTGGCATTAAACAGATAAGAAAAGTTTACCGTGGATAAGCACATATCGGCCTATATTAATTCAACTTTGTTCCATGGGGACCAACATCAATTCCTCCCTTTGTAAACAAGAAAGTTTTTGCAACAACTCGCCTTGGAAAAGCAAAGGGTTGCCTCAACCTGAAATATAATAGAAACAGGACCAGACCCTCCAAAACAGAGAACATTATTTTTTTTTCTTGTATTTAGCACTAATTCGATCCTCGCTTTTCTTCCACAAAAATATTTTTTTTGCAACCAATGTCGCGGGGAGAGATTTAACGACATTTTTGAGATGAGATATCGATGCTCAAAAATTTCAGTAGATTCACCATAAGAGGTTTCCCCTAACATTATCTACCCACCCTTTCGGATTGCTTCTGAAACATGTCTGATTTGCACGCTCTATGTAAGTTCCATCAAAGGCCAATAGATGAATCTTACATCACACAATTAAAATATTATCTCTCTAATGGAGTTCCATCCACATATACAGTCGAGGAAGCACATAATTACAGTAATGATATTGAAGCAGAGCCTGAAACAGCTACTACTCCGTTGCATTTGATATGTACACATGTTCCAAAGGACTCTTCTTCTGCGGAGTTGGAAGTTGTGTCAAAGATGCTTGGTGTCTTGTTTGAATACGGTGCCGGGTGGTGTTTTACTGATGTGAACAATGATACTCCTGGTTGTATTTTACTCAAGAGAGGTTTGAAAAATCTCGGAAATATGTATAAACAAATTGTTGAAGCTGGTGTAAGAGCTGAATTATTGTTGAGAAAAGTGAGCGAATATGATATGGAAATTATTGAAGATACAGATGATTTAAATCATGAAGAATTTTCAAATGTAGCTGAATTTGTCAAGGAAGTTCCAAACGAACGGGAACAGGTCCAAGGAATATCAGAATCTGCGATTAAATCAACAACTTCCACCGAAGTAGATGATGCATTTGATGCACCTGATGCACCTTCCCATAACCAACAATCATATCTCCAAACAGAACTTGAATATGTTGACGGAGCACTCGTAACCAAAGATCGAAAGGATGGAGTCATGATGGAATGGGAGAGAGACCTCATGCAACTAGGATGTGATTCTCTCTTCAAGGGATCCATAATCGATAAAGATGAAGTAGATTCTGAAATAATCGTATTAAATATCGGGTTCGGAATGGGAATAATTGATACCATGATCCAACAAAAAAATCCAACAAAACATTATATTTGTGAAGCACATTCCGATGTGTTAAAGAAATTACGTGATGATGGGTGGTATGAAAAACAAAATGTTGTTATATTGGAGGGGAGGTGGCAAGATAGACTTGATGAATTACTATCTCTGGGGAATGTATTTTTTAATGGGATATATTATGATACTTTTTCGGAACATTACCTGGATATGCTAGAGTTATTTGATTATGTTGTTGGATTATTGAAGCCTTATGGGGTCTTTTCATTTTTCAATGGATTAGGAGCAGATAGACAAGTCGTTTATGAAGTTTATAAACAATTGGTTGAAATTGATTTGAAAACTTATGGATTAGAATGTAAATTTACTAAAGTTCTTGTTCCAGAATCTGCTCTAAAATTGGCTGACGGTAAGAGTGTGTGGGAGGATGTTAAACGTTCATATTGGTCATGCCCAATTTACTATCATCCAGAAGCTAAATTTATAGAAGTATAAATAATTCAAGTATCCATAGACATATCTAATGATCATAAGCTTATAGAGAACCAGTTTGCTTTTCCTTTTCTATAATACATCCTAACCCAATGAAAGCTTCATCTAGAGCTCTCTCAATCACTGTATGCAATCGCCATCCTGATGCTAAGAATTCTTTATTCTTTGCCAACTGATTCATAAATGGATCATAATAACTATCTTTAATATGATTGTCGATATCCATAATTTCATCAACTGCTTTGGGAACGGGCAACATGTGATATCTTTTATTAAGATCACGGTCCCCTTGAAAGGGAGTGAAAGGTGTCTTTTGCTCATTCTCCATATCTTTGGCGTGCCTCAAGAACGGGTTTGAGATATTAAATTGCTCATCTAGTTGAGCGTTAATTGCTTGAAGTTGTTTTCTTCGAAGTGAAGACCTCTTTAATATGTTACTTTGTGTCTGTTTTATCAATTCCTCGCTGCTGACTGATGATGTTGACATTTTATCCAATAATTCTTGTTGTTGCTCTCTGTGATATGCCAATTCGTCAATTTCTAATTGTTTCTGAATTCTCGCTCTTTCTTCTCTTAAACGAAGCAAAGCTTCATCGTATTTCTTCTCATCGGCCGCCTTTTGTGACTCTCGTGCATCCTTTTCCAAAATCTCGATTTTATGTTCTTGTTCATATTTGGCCAACTCTGCTTCTGTTTCTTCAATATCAACTCCATTATTTAACTTGAATACAATCTCTTCAATAGTTTCAAGGTATCTATTATACTCCTTCAAATCAGCAAAATCTTCTTCCGTTTTATTATAAATCTTCCCTACCTTCCTTCGAATATCAATTTCTTTTTCAATTCGTAAATCGTCAAAAACCGGTTCTCTGAATTTATTTGCACGTAAGATCTTACCACATCTGGGATGAGGACATGGTGCTGGACCTTGCGAAAACAATCTATCTACGCATGCCTCGCATGTTTCATGGTAGCATTCTGGATTAATTAGAAACCTCATATTTCTTGTCAAATATTTATCTGTTTTGCAAATGGGACACATGTCTTTCATTGCTTCATTGTCTAAATTGATCATTATTGTTAGTAAAAAAAATTATTTATTTTGAAGCCTGGAATAGTGGTAAAGTGAATTAACATACCCTCTATGATTTCTAGCATGGCGGTGTATGGTTGTTGTTGTTGTTGTTGGTTTTAGTATAAGTAGATTTTGATTAATTATCCTAATTAGTCAGCTACAGAAACTTCTCAAAATATTTTTAATTTTTCATTTTTTTTTTTTGATTTGTTTGCACTTAAATCCCCAAAGCTTGAATTTCTGATCTCTATGATTACCGTTCACCATTCTTTACAAGAAGCAAAGTTTTGAATCGTTGGGTTCTACATGCTATTGCAATAATGAAAGTTCTTGATTTCATATATTGGGATCGCCCTGGGTAAGCTTCTAACAAGATACCAATTTCATATCACGGTGCAAACGGCGCTCACCTAACAGTTAGGGAAGCATTGTGCATTAGTTTATTAAGAATTATGGGAAACTGGGGGCAATTTGCTTTGATGTCAGCAAAATTAGCATCCCACACTTTCATCACTAACAGTAAAAAAATTGTTGCAAAATTTTTTCTTTCTGTGATCTAGCTCTCGGTCAACATATAATATAGATCCATTTTCTATACCGGTCAGCCCCTAGAACGGGTATAAATATACAATCGTCAAAGACACTAAGAATATTTTATCGTTGAGTATCGTTTGTGTTTGTGCAAAGTTTGTTCTGAAATTTTTGCATAACAGCAATAGTTGCCGTTAAAACTGTCGTCAAGAAGAAGAAAAAAAAAGTTAATTATTAAGTAGTTCCATCAATGCAACTTTCATTTTGAAGTTAAAAGATAACTCTTCAAATTATCGTCTATGCTATCTTGCATCTTTGACATATGAAACTGGATCTTTCATTCTGCAAAACCCCTTTAGTGAAAAGGATTGTTCCAGTTGCAATTTTAATTGGTCTAGGCTATTTTGATTTCGCAAGTGGCTATGCACTAGGATACAAAGAGATTCACCACCATCACTCGCATAAAACTGCAATTGCATTCTGGTGTTTATTAGGGATAAGTAATTTCAATACTTTATTATATTGGTGGTTATTGTTTATAATTGGCCCTGGTCGTGCCCCTACTTTCCCACCATTGAATATTTATAATGAATCTGATAATCATGAATTGACAAGTTTGCCTGATTTATTCTTTTGTGATAAACAAGGGTATCCATATTATTGTTCCCAATCCAACTCGATCAAGTTAGAACGCAGTTTCTTTCTGAAAGATGTGGGATATAATGTTATAAAATTTGATCATTATTGTATTTGGATAGGAATACCGTTGGGTGAATCTAATTACTTGTTTTTCATAAAGTTCATGTTTTGGTTCTTGTGTTATTTTATAGTTGTATTGCTCTTTACTGCTATTTATACTAAAGCTAGTATATCACATGGAGAAATTGATCATAATTTTATTGTTTTATATGTAATTAGTGGGTTTTGGATTTTAATGATCACAGCGTTGAGTGTGGCACATTATAGATATATATGCTTCAATATGACCACTCTTGATGATATAACATTACAACAAAGAAAACGGTTTAATAATTGGAAATTTCGAGGAGCAAAAGGAACCCCTCCTCGGATGGAATCAGGGAATAGATATGTTAATTTACGAAGGGGAAAACAAAGATATGTGGTTCAATATGATATCAAAGAAAGACCATTTGATATGGGTGTTAAAAAGAATTGGATGAATTTAATCTTGAATGGAAATCGAAATCATGGTAGAAGTGAAGATTGGTACAGTATTGGAAGATTATTGGTTGCAATCATGATTTTAATTCTACCTTATGTAGATATTCCACTTAGCTTTAGAATGAAACGTGGGGGGCAACTCAAGGACATTGAAGTTGGAGAATCCAAACTGGATGAATTGTTAAAGAGATATGAAGATTATACCGAAAATGTTAGTAATCAATTTATAGAGCTGATCTATAGGAAGATCGATAATAGAGAGTGTCGACCTCCAAGTTATCTAAAGAGGAACTATATACCTGATAATTCAGAAACATTGGACTTTCGTAAATGATACATAGTGAATAATTATATTTAAAATGTTTAGTTAATAGTTTGCAATTATTATTGTTTGCCATCTTAACGTATTCCAATCGATGCAAAAAAAAAATTATTTGGAAAATCAAACACCATCAACTCTTCTCTCAATTAATAATCATGGATTTCGAAATTATAGAACATGAGATAGAAGCTCCACATCCTCCCCAAGCTCCAGTTTCCTCTACTACACCATCGGGATTTCCACAACCAGCAAAAATCAAACAAAAAAGAATCTCAAAATGGAAGCAAAGTCAACAGCAAGCATCAACCACAGCTCCAGAGCCCACTCCAACCAAACCACAATCAGAAGCAGAAAAGATCCATCAAGACAACTTGGATAGGATATCCAAAATGTCAGAAGCCGAAATATTCAAAGAACGTGAAGAATTACTTTCTGGATTAGATCCAAAATTGATTCATAGTTTATTAAAAAGAACCGAGAAAAGAGAACAGAAACAAAGCCAGGACCGCCACGAGCATGGTTATCATCAACACGCAGAAGGATATAACGGGTGGATTGGGTCTATTCGTACCCCGCAAGGGTTGTCTGATTTATCCCAACTCGACAAAGAAGATGTGGAAAAAGCGATGGGAATTAACTCTAATTTGATTGAAGAAGATGACACGAAAGATAAAACAAAGAAGTCTGTATCCTTTGATAAGAGCGTCGAAACTGTAAATTATGAGAATTTAAATAAAGACTTGGAGTTGGATACAACTGGTTGGGAAGATATTACTGATATTCGTGAAATGATTCCAAACCTCCCAAATGACGAGGATATTGCTCCTGAAGAGTATCAATTAAATCAAATTCATGACCACGAAGGAGGCGAAGAAGAAATAGCTGCAGATGTTCATTTCCCAAAACCAAAACCTCGAGATGACTTGGATATTAATGATCCTGAATTTTATGATAAACTCTATGAGAAGTATTATCCAGATTTACCTAAAGAAACAGACAAATTATCATGGATGACGACACCAATGCCAAAACAGGTTATAACCACTTATGAATCTATTGCAGACATGAGATTTGATTTTCAGGGGAACTTAGTTGAGTTAATAGATGAAACGGATGTCCTGTCAAAAGATAAAAGTATCCCTACATACATGGGCCTCCATCATCATGCTGAAAATCCACAATTGGCTGGTTATACCTTGGCTGAATTGGCACATTTGTCAAGATCTACTCTTCCCAGCCAACGATGCATAAGTATTCAAGTCTTGGGAAGGATTTTGCATAAGCTTGGATTGCATCATTATAGTCCTGCTATGGATGCCAAGAGCGATCCAGAAGATGCTGATTTCAATGAACAATTGAAAGAAATGGCAAATAAACTCGAGTATATGATGTGGGATTTATTTGAACAATTGAGAATTATAGAGAGTATAACTGAAGCAGCTGACGAAACTAAGACAAAGAATTTATCAGTTCGGAATTATGCTATTGAAGCTTTATGGCTCTGGAAGAAAGGTGGAGGAAGATCAACTGAAAAGGTTGAGACTGAGGAAGATATAATCACCAAAGCTGTTCAGCAGGGAGTCTAATAGATAGATAGGAAATAGTAAGAATGTACATATTCATGGATATAATCAGGAGTTGCTAACACAGAATTCACTAGAGGAATTATGGGTTTTCTCGCTGACTCTATTGGCATATAGTTAATCGGATATTTCAACATTCTTGAAAAACCTTAGTATAAATAATCTCTTTTCAACTTATTCGCAAAGCTCCCTAATATCCAAACCTCAGAAAGAGGAGGAAAGTCGGTTTCAGAAGAAGTAAAAGGGATCATTTGTTACATACCAGGGACCAACATTTAATGTTTTCTTCGAGTTTATATAGCAGGTATTAGAAAACCTCACACAGGTCACAACAGACAAGAACTGCCCCCTGTTTCCTCGATATGAAACCTCCCAACCCCCATAAACTCAAAGTGAACATAACTGCTTCTATGGATGTAACTAAATTTCATCTCAGAACGAGACAAAAATAGTAATCCGGTGGAAAACAAAAATATTCATTATTAAACGTTAGAATGACATTCGATTGAAACAATCCTCTTGTTGATTAACACTTATGAATATGGCCTTTTTTGCTCTTCGCATAGTGACACATTGAACCGATGGATCTCAAAGATTGGAAGGTTGAACTACCAGTATCGGACAACTTAAGTTTATGCGGTGTTAAACGCCCGGAAAAGCTTACATCGTTGATCAATATTTATTCCTTGTGAACCTTGTTTATTCTGGGATATACATATGTATATAGATGTTAGTAATAACTATTGGACTTGTCTAAGAGGAAACCTGAAAATAGTCGAAAATCATAAAAAAAATTTTTTGTTCAATGGAGCAAAGCAGCCGAGAAATAGATTCCGGGTAATCGCGATTGCGGCAATCTGGATCCTTAATTCTTACTTAAGCAGTGGCACCATAAGTAGTAGTTGTCCCTTCTTGACCAATGCCACCAACTGATGTGTACTCCTCTCTGTAAGGATGAACGGCAATAATATAATACGAATGTAACAATCCTGGGAAATACCCCAAAATACACAATAAGATATTAATCCAGAAATCGGAAGACCATAATCCCATCTTGATAAATACTGGAACTGGAGGAACTATAAGGCTTGTTGTTAGAAATTATTCCCTCGAAATGTTGGTAATGAGGTTTATAATACATACGAAAGAATCCTATGAATACTAAGAACCAGTCACGAGAATGCATTGCTGCTAGTTAAAATAATATGTTATAAGTGGTGTTTAAGTGAAGAAAATCTATTGCTGGGAAGTTTATACCAATTGATATGACTCGTATCAATCGTTCTAATTAAAAAAAAAAACAAAAGAAAAATGGATATGAAGCAAGCAATTTTTAAAATAAACCTGTTGCCCCCCTTTAAAAGGAATTTAAACTCATAAACCCCCCTCGAAAATAAAGAAGTTTAAAATGATATTGCGCAACCATATGATCGACAATATGTAGGATAATGTCGGCCATTCAAATGTCGTAACCATTTCAGATCTCCGACATTAAATCCTCCTGTTTTTTTTACAACCAATTTTTTTAAAACTGAAGATTGAATTTGCCTGTTTAATCTTAGAACGAATAGAATAAACGGAACGACAATGAGAATACATTCATGGAATGCTTACCTAGTGACATCGCTACTATTCGCCATTGCAAATGCTGTGTTGTTTGATGATGCGTTTTCAAGCAAAGAAACTATCAATTATCTATATAGACAACTTTCCAATATTCAATTGGTCAATAATGATATAATTGTAGGAACATCGGAATCTAATAATCAATTGGTTGGTATTGATATCACGAAAAGTAATTCCGTTAATTGGAAAATTGATTTGAATAAATTAGGAAATGGCGAACTTGAGTACATATCTTCCGATTCTAAAGTATATGTTCATGGTGATAATTCTGAGATTTGTCAGATTGATGGTCATACTGGTTCTTTAAAAACAATTGAATTAGAACATAAACCAATTCAAATTGTTGATGATAAGCATGGGATTTTTGTTGTTGATTCAGAAGGATACCTTTCATATATCAAACATGAAACTGCCACTCTATCAAAGATTTTATCACAAGAACCGGTTAATTTTATTAGGGTTGATGGGATGAGAAATGGGTTTACTAATTTGATTATCAATAATTCTATCTTAAAGAAGTTATCAGCTAAAAAGAAGGTAATTATAGATACCGAAATTTCAGTTGGATCAATTAAACAATTCAAAGCTGGAATTATTGTATCAGAGAATGATCAAGTGTTTAAATTCAATGATAAGACAAAAGTTTTCGATAGAATTGAAAACGATGCTTATAAGAATTTGGTAATAATTGATCAAAATTACTTATTTTCCACGTTACCTGGATCAATTAAAATCATATCCATAAAGAAGAATAAGGTTGAATTGGTTGATAGAATTGTAACCAAATTAAACTCCAAAGTTGATTTATTGAGTTCTTCATTTAATGATTTTATAGTCATTTCCGATATGATAGGTACTAGAAGTGTTTATGATTTGACTGATCTTTTAATCACTAAAGATATTAATAGTATTAGAAAATTCGTTATAAAAACAGATAAGAAGTTCCAATATGATTTCGTCGTCACGGAATCAAATGGCCTTCACTTGCTTTCACTCAATTCCACTCTCCACGGTGAATTGCATAGTTTATTTAACGGTGATTTATTCCAAACAATTAAACCAACACATCACCAATACCTGTCCGAAACCAACTCATATATCATCATTGACCAACCTGAATTAGAAAGTGCGATTCATGAAGTCCGCCAGATTTTGGAAAATACAGATAATGGATTAGTTTTCACAAATTGGTTAAATAGAGTCAAGAGACATTTAGCAGAATTGGGTAGGTTCGTCTTTTCATTGGCTAAACCATCCTTGATATCCACTAGTTCAACAATAAACGAATTTGGGTTTGATAAATTGATCGTATTCTTTGATGAAGAAGCCAAACAACTAATTGCTGTCAAATCGAGAAACGGCGATGTTGCTTGGATCTCAGAACATATACATGATAAATTCATCTCATTGAAGCAGGTTGGAGGAAATGAGGATATAATAACTGTAGTCTTTGACAGATATATTCTTGAAGTTAACAGTCATGATGGAGAAATTGTTCAGCGCATACCTAATAATGGATATGTGGACGTTATGAATGTGAACGATTATGGCTATGCATTCAAGACCTCATCACATGAATATGTATTGCCCATCCCTTCCAATGAAGATATTTTCCTAACATCCAAAATATCTGATTTTGAAGTTGTGGGACAGATTATTCCTGCCCAAGAATTAAACTCTAGAAACACGTGGAAGTTTGGATTTGATGCCCCAATTATTCAAATTGCTCACATTCCCTCAGAGTCGATCGCGGCTTCACTAGGTATACCATTGGCTGATAAAACCGTTTTGTACAAATACTTGAATCCAAACTTGATGTCAGTGATCACATTGGGGGACGTGTTGAAACTTTATTTGATTGATGGAATAACTGGGAACTTATTACATACCTGCACTCATGAATCAACCGAGAAGATTGATCCAGAATCGATCAAACTTATCATGGACGATAATTGGATCATATACACCTATTTCATTAAATCACCAAGATTAGAACAGAGAATTAACGTGCTTGATCTCTTTGATGACAACAAGACAGGCACCATAGCTAATCTCACATCCGACATTTCAATTGGATCTGTTGTCAGCAAATCATTCATATATCCTGAACGTATCGTAGACATATCTTCGAGTCGTTCAGTCCATGGTATAACCGTAAAATCCATAATTGCGATTACGGAACTGGGAAACTTGGTAGAAATACCAAAATTTATTCTTAATAGTCGTAGAATCGATGATCGTCATCTTACACCTGAAGATTTCCAAAATGATTATAGAATGACTGCTTATGATCCCATTGTTGCCAAAAATAACTATCAGACCTTAAATCATAAGCATCAATTAGAAGTAGTTGGAGGTGGAAAGATATTGATTAAGCCAACTCATTATGAATCAACCAGCGTGGTCTGTTATTTTGGTAAGATTTCCCAATATTGTACGTTGATTCAACCGAGTGGTTCATTTGATTTGTTGGGTAGAGGATTTGATAGAGTTAAATTAATGATTACATTGGTAATTCTATTGGTGGGCTATGTTGTAAGTAAACCGTTTGTATTTAATAAGAAATTAAATTCAGAGTGGATAGATTAAATATAAAACCCTGTGCATTTTTAATCCTACTAAAAATCCTATATAAATATTGATTCATTACTTTTAATGTAATTTATAAAGTCATGATTTGAATCATGAACCCCAAATATTTCCCAACTAATATCCGTATTCCTAGTGTTGCTGTTGTTGTTGCCCCTTTCATATTCATAAATCAACCAAATTAATTCATAGTGTAAACTTGAGCATAAATAATTTTTCATTCTATTAACCAAAAAGAAAGAATTCTTTTGATCATTTCTTCCTCCATATGATTTCATATGCTTAATTATAAACAAATTATCCAACTGATTAAACTTTTCGATTATCTTTTTTAACTTCACATTTGTGAAATTCCATTCATGATCTTTGAATATAATCCTATAAAATTCGTTGAATCCATTCTTAACAAATTGATAATCCGAATATGAGTTCAAGATTGGAGATTTAAAAATTCTAATTAATATCAATGCTGATAATTCAATAGGGAACTTATAATATATTGGCAATTGACTAAATTCTAGTGGCTCTTCTTCTTGTTTGAATTTATTTAAGATTTTGAAACATGTATTAACAATTTTGCTGATATATGACTTGTATTCCACCAAAGTGATATCTGATTTTGAAAGGCAATAGACAAACAATTGTAATTTTGAATATTCAATTGAGATTCTAATCAAATTGGCTAAATAGACATTATCATGAATGAGCAATGTCTTATCAACATCATTTAGAATAATTTCAAACATATTAAAATTAATCAATTTAGAAGTATTTAATTGATTTGGAAGGAGTAAAAGCGACTCATTTGTGTCTCCAATTAATTGATTCATATTTTCATTCAACTTTGATTGAATCATTGAAATTTTTAACATTGAATTTATATAATGATCATATTCTCCAAGTTCCGGATTGGTAATATCTAAATTGGAAGATTTATTTATAATATAATCTTGAGTGAATCCATTATAATTATTATTAGAAAGACCAAGGTTTATTAACCAATAATTTGAATTTACATTTATAAATTTATAAATTCGTTCCCTAATTAAATCATTCAAATTAACTTGTTGAGAAATGTTTAGTTTTGTTTTATGACTAAATTCATCTATGAATTCCAATTTATGTAATCCAAATTGTAATGAAAGACTCTTCATTGTTGATATGAATTTCACCGATAAATTATCTGCAATCTTGGAGTTATGATTTGGGATTGGCCAAGTTGTTAAAATCAACAAACCACAAACAACATATAAAGATCTTGGAGTTTGTAACCAGCATTTCTGTACAACTAGGGTCTTTATATGTTCAGCCAACAGTTGATAAATTTCCGGAGATTTGGACATGGAGTTATTTAAGCATGAAGTCATAATAATACACCAAAATAGTAATTCATTCTCTGATTGAAACTGGACTAAATCTAAACTGGTAAAGAATTCTTCGGGGAAAATGGGTAAATATTTATTAAAATGTTCTTCATAGTTGGAAAACAAGCGATGAACTTGTTTATGACTTAGTATTACTGGTTTTATTGAGACATTACATGATAGGATAAATTTGGAAGCATCATTATGTCTTGGGAAATGATTTTCATATGCTTTAACTAATATTTCTGGAGATGGTGCATCTTCTGGACTATGGATAACTGATTGGATCTGATTAACTGGTGGAATGACGTTTACTTGCTTCTTCATCAACTGAGGTGAATCTTCCCTTGATGGATGTTTTTGCTGTAACTGCTTACCTCGTTCTATTAATAATTGAATCATTTTATTCTTTCTATCAATCAATCTATCTAAAACTTGAGTCAAATCAGCAACTTCATCAGTCAACTTTTCAACCAAATCAACATGTTTGTTTATGCTTGTTCTATTGGGTTGTTTAGTTATGACATCTAAAGTACATATAAGCTTCTTTTTGGCACAATGAGAACATGGTAATGGTTTGGTTTGCATGGCATCACATTTTGTCTTATGTTGTCTACACCTAATACAGGATTTTAATACCTTCGTATTAGGTTTGTTGTTAGCAAGAATATCATTATGGTTAATGTTGTTAGTTGAAGGTGTCGGTATTATTAAGTGAAGTCTATTCTTCAGATTTAATGACATTATCATCTGGGAATAACAAGGATATGTAAAAAGCTAATGTTGCGAGAAAGTTTTGAATAAAATGGCAAAAAAAA
>JAKTZT010000075.1:13273-26758 GCA_030578955.1 Hemisphaericaspora insectamans | reverse complement strand
ATGTTTGGTAATGCTACTGGTGGTCATTGTTCAACATTAGAAGTTCCAACTAAAAAATTTAGAATGGTTGGGATGTATTATTATATGGGATCTTGGCTTGATGGATTAGGTGCAATTTATGAAGTGATTTAGAAAAGAGGGGTATTGCTATCTATTTGGTGTCGTCCTTCTAATTCTTTCTCATATTTGCTTGATTATTTTCTAGTGTGTAATTTCCTCTGTCTATAGATTTCATTAGAAGTTTTTAGTTTTTGCCTTTGCCATGCTTTTAGATCTATTCTCTGGTGGATGTTGTTCATTTCTACAATTTTGCTGGTAGTTTTCAGAGGTTGTGCCTGTAGTGGCGGGGCCAATAAGGGCAGATTAGACTCAAGTATGATGGCCACTTTCCCCATGCTCACTAAATTCATTTCTCTTCCCAGATTTACTTGCCAATTTGATTCCCTGACCGTGAAATAGAGACTGCTAACATTTGCTTAACGAGAGGCCATCTTCATCTTTGAAGTGGCCCGGTTTTTACATAGCTAATAAAAACTTTCTTGCCTTGCCTACAATTTTCATAAAGTAGGTGCATGGTCACGCGAAAGCTACACCCTTAACTTTGTTGCATTATTAACAAGCTAAATAAAATTAGTTGACTAAGGGCGCGGGGGGCGGGAGTGAGGCTAGAACAAAAAAAGAAAAAAAAAAGAATGTGCTGATAGTTTAACACAAGGAGGGGATAAAAAGGGTTCTTTTGCTTTGATAACAATATTATTTTTTGCTACTTCTCTGACCATTTGTATTATTTTTAACTTTGTAGTGGTCATGACATGTTGTAATTTTAGTAATAGTAGCAAGGTAGTAGTGAATAAAAAAGAAGATTGAGCAACATTACATGATGCATTGCAACATTAAAAAAGAGAAAATGAAATCTGGCTCGTTTAAAAGAAAAAGTCGTCACCCGCTAACAAAAAAAAACAATCCTGCATATACTATTGAGAGACTGACAATTTTTTTTTTTCACACACGCACAATCTTGCCCAACAACAATGGGGCACAACTAGGCAGGGAAAAAAAAGAAAAGATAAATAAGAAAGGGAACCGTGGGATAAAATTTTTATTATTGACACACGCTAAACTGTAAAAACAAAAACTTTTTTGAACACAGTTACACGTCCTAGTTAACGAGGATTGCAGTTTCAACACTAAAAAAAAAATTTTTTTTAGAAAATTTTTCACCAGATTTTCTCTGTTCTCTTTTTTCTTTTCTTTAGACTTAACCATCTCTCTCTTTCATTTATATATAAGTTACCTATTTTTTATATAGATCCTACTCCTATATTCAATAAGAGTAAGACAGGGTAACTTAAATTTTATTATCAGTTGGTTTTAAGGTTTTTTTCAGTTTTAGCGGAAAGACAAACCCTTACGTTTTTTTTTTTGGGAAGCAAAGAAAAAAAAAATAGAGACATTTTATTTTTAATTGCTTTTTTTGGGGGACTACACACACACACACACAATCCAAAAAGAGCGAAAAAAGTGTCCAATTTTTTTTTAGAGACTAAAAAAAAAAATTTTACATTTATATTTAATCATCAGCAAATCCCAAACTAAACTTTCTTACAACCAAACAACCAAACACACCCCTCCAACCTAACCCATCCCTACCCCCCCTCCCACCAACGTCACACTTGTAACTTATTACCTGATTTATTAGTTACACTTGTCAAAATATATTTATATATATTCACACACTATTGACTAAACACACACTCACTCACTCGACCACCTACCACCACCTATCACCTTACCACCGCTCAACCCCGTCAAAAGGTTTCTATTCATTACTTTTGTGTGTTTAATTTTTGATTAGTGTCATAATTTTGAACAAACTTAAAGGGTAAACAAGATATATTCAGTTATTATCAATACCCTTTTATTTTTATTATTATTACAAGTGATAACTTAGTGGGTTTTTAAAGTTGTTGTTGTTTTTTTGTTTTATACTTTTTTGCTGATTTTTAAATATATAAAAAATCACCCATCCCAGGTTAACGAGCTTTTCATTAAGTATTCGTTAGTATTATTATTTAGAGGAATAAAACCTTGTTATTTGCTACTTTTTGGTGTTACTATTAAAAGAGAGAAGAAACATTATGTACCAAGTTCAACAACCGTGCCATCAAGGCTTAGGCACTGCTGGTCATAGGGCTGCGGCTTCCTTTGGCTACTTACCACCACAATATAACTCTTCTATTACAAGTTCCACCACCACCACCAACAATGGATATTTTCATAAATCTTCTCAATCTATGTACAATCAACAACAATCATATGCTTATCAAAGTCAAACTTTACCCCCACATCAACCACAACACAATATGTCCCGTTTCACTCCTATTATCCATCACCAACAACCACAACCACAACCTGAACAACAACAACAGGAACCTAATGAACCTGTTGTTAATGGAGGTATTAATTCTGTATTGGAATATGATTTAGATACCATGTCTACATTTTTAAGTTGGTGTTCATTTGGAATGTTGAAACAATCAAGAAATCCTACTAAAGAGTTTGAAAGTTTAGTTGTTTCTGTTTTGTTTGCTACTAGATTACCAAAATCAACAATTATAATTGCTTTGGAATATATGAATCAAAGATTTTCTGCTGAAAAATTAGGTTTATTGAATGAACAAGAAGTCTTTAATCATTTGGTTGTTTCCTTAGTTTTGGCCAATAAATTCAATGATGATAACACTTTTACTAATAAATCTTGGTGTGGAGCTACTGGATTAGAATTGACAAGTTTAAATAAATTAGAAAAGGCTTGGTTAGAAGAAATTAAATGGTCATTAAATGTTGTTAATTTTGAATCTAATATTTTGACATTGGAAGAATGTTGGAAAACTTGGTTGGATAAATATGGAAATGCCAACACTGTTAAATCATCATCATCATCATCCGTCACCAGTCCAGTTATTTCAAATAACGTCAATTCTATTCCTTCAAGTCCAATTAGATATTCATCTCCAGTACAAACCTATAGATCATCAATCCCATCATCACCAGTATACTATAGTCATGATCATCATCCTGCACCACCATCATCTTCTTGTTATTACAATAACAACTACCCACAATCATCTCCAATCTTGACATCTCCAGTCAAGTACGACAACCGTCATGAAAGTAGTATTTGGTCCTCCCAACAACAGCAACAACCTTCTGTTGTCACCCATGGCTGGAATAATTATAATTATCAATTTAATGATCCAGTCATTCAGTATGTTGGGGCTCCAATTGCGCACATTCCAATTATTCAAAATCACCACTACCTGCAACCACAATACCCTGGTATGATTGGATTTTCTGGTTCTAATGGGTTTGTAGGTTATGCTAATCCTTATTACATGGCCACATGCTAGAGGAAGATGAACAAAGAAAGAAGAAGAAGAAAAAAAAGTATTATTATAGAATCAATAGAGCTGTGGTATTTTTTTATTATTATTTTGTTATATTCGTTGCCGTTTGTTTTTTATTTTTTTTGATTAATTTCATTGTGTTAACTTTTGTTTAACTTGCAAGAGAATCATTTAGTTAATTTTGAAGTGTTTGATTTTTTACAACTATTGTTTACTACTACCACTACTGATACTGCGTTGGTAGCTTAATCCCCATTATAAAGAAAAAATATTCAAAAAAAAAAATTGAAAATATTTTAAAACCCTCCAAAAAAAAGAAGAAGAAGAAGAGACAATATTGTTTACATAGAACTAGGTCCAGTCGCCCTAGTGAAAGAAAATCAATTTCAGGTTCTGGTTTGTTATCATAATTATCATCATTTAGTTTTTAGTTTTTTTTTTAGAGTGGTGGTTTCAGAAATGAAAAAAAAAAATAGTTTTGATATATGACTTGAGGTGAATACTCTTATTAACCCAATAATAAAAGAAGACTTATCGTCGATTAATATTTTTTGTTATATAGATGAACTATGGTTTCTTTTTTGTGTTTATAGAGAATGAAGAGATTTTCTTATTTAATTTGATTGAATTTCTTTAGATTTTGAAATTTTATTGTACTTTTACTTAGTTATACAGTCTTCCTACTTTGATTCTTTAAATTCTTCTTCTTCTTCCCCGTCTTCATCTTCTTCATTAAGAACACCTTGTTCCTTATCTAACTTCTCAGCAGCTTTGGCAAAATCAATGACCTTTCCTCTAGTTCTACGTCCAGTGGTTATGATATTAGCCTCATCAATCTCCAACAAATCATCCTCCTCTTCATCTTCCAATTTCTCTTCATCATAATCGCCATCTTCTTCTTCTTCATCTTCGTCGCCTTCTTCGTCATTTTCGGCATTTTCTTTCTCCGCAGGAACTTCATCGTCATATTGTCTTCTTCTTCTCTTTTTCTTTTTTGATTTATCACCATTAGTTTCCTCCGAGGCTCCTCCTTCTTCTTCTTGTTCTTCTTCCTCTTCATTGCTACGTTTCTTAGAGTCATCAGTAGCAACAGTGGAAGTTTCTTCAGTAGATTCAGCAACTGGTGCTGCTTCTTCTGGTTGTTCTTGTTTAGATACTTCTACGTTCTCTTCTTGTTTACGATCTTCTTCGGACATTGTGTTTGTGCTCTTCTCAAATTGTTTGGTGTTGAAGTTGAGTTTGAGTTTTGTTGTGATTTCTGAAAATTGGGGGTAGCAAGCAAAAGTGAAAAAAAAAAAAGTAGAACGCGCGTACTTCTAGTTTTTAAGCTGCATCATTTGACACATTATACACGACCTTTCAGGATGGAATGCTAAAAAAAAAAACTTCACCTAATAAACACACAGTACTAAAACTGGTGTTGCCATTTTGAGCATTTCCAACTAGGAAGTTTTATTATATATATACATATTCAAATAACATCGAAAATGGTAAGTAAATCTATTAGAGCTGATAAACGTCGTTTCAAGAAAACTAACACTCAAATTCAGTCCAATACAATCGCAATTACCAAAAAGACAAAAATGTCAGACTTGATAAATTATCGAATTCGATTATCAACAATTGATAATCGAACATATATAGGTACATTGTTGGCATTTGATAAACATCTCAATCTAGTCTTATCGGATACTATAGAAAGTAGAATAACCAAGAAATCATATGCTGAATTGAAAAAATCTTCCAATCCAACTGAAATAACGCCGGTTTTAGATAAACGAAATCTTGGATTAATTATAATGAGAGGAGATCAAATTATTAGTCTAGTTATTGAGAGTGCTCCTTTGACTTCAGTGAGTAGTAGAATAACAGGAGTTAATAAGGGAACAGGAACAAGTCGACCTTTAAAGACTCCTGTGAGTGTAAAGAGCAAACTTAAAAAGATAGCTTGATGACTGGGGGGGGGTTCACCCCTCCAAAAGAACTTCTGTAGAAGATTATATTAATTTAATTTAATAGAAAAAGAAAAGGTAATAAAATGAAATATACAGTTTAGTTAACTCGATTATTATGTAAAAAATATTAGCTTTTGGTCTTAACAACATCCACCTCCATTCTTTTTTCTTCTTTCTTGAGGAGCAGGGGTTAATGAAATAGTTGGACCTCCAGTAGATGGTTTATTTACTCCTTGTTCATTGGTATCTAATTGATGTTTAGAAATCATTTCATAAATATTCTTTAATAATTGATGGAATGATAAATCAACATTATCACTACTTAAAGCACTAGCTTCAGTAAACAATAAATTATTCTCTTGAGCAAAATTCTTAGCTTCTTCTGTTGGAACAGCCCTCAAATGATCCAAATCGGATTTATTCCCAACTAATTCAATAACAATATTTGAATCAGCATGTTCCTTCAATTCTTTGAGCCATCTACTTACACTTTCGTAACTTTCAGTTTTAGCAATATCATAAACAATTAAAGCACCAACGGCACCACGATAATAAGCACTGGTAATGGCTCTATATCTTTCTTGACCTGCAGTATCCCAAATTTGGGCTTTGACTCTCTTACCATCAATTTCTAATGTACGAGTAGCAAATTCTACTCCTATTGTGGATCGAGATTCTAAATTGAATTCATTACGAGTAAAACGGGATAATAAATTGGATTTACCAACCCCGGAATCTCCAATAAGTACGATTTTGTACAAATATTCGTAATCGTATGAATAGTCGTCAGTATTGTCCTCCATTACTATGTGTTGAGTTTTATTTTGTGGTCTTCTATATAATGTAAAATTGTTTTTCCTTTGATGTCTCCTATACTTATGAGGTAATGTGATCCGTAAATGTAGTTTGTGTGAAGTAAATGAATTTAAACTGCTCTTGCACTCACTTTGTGTAAGTCTCTCTCTCTCTTGCTGCGTTGACATGAAGTGAGGTGCTGTTTCTTTTTTCATTGATGTTTTCTGGTGTGAACGAAATGGAACGAGAAATTTGTGTTGGTTTGCACGACCTTTTTTTTTTTTTACCTTACACCTCAAAGTTACCACTTTTGACAGTTTGCAACCAAAATGGTTGAGGTTAGACTAATTGAATATATGTTTATACTATTAAAAAAAATGATATATGGCTGGTCTTGTTAAAAATTTTATAATCTGTATATAACAAACCACTACATTCTTGAACCATGTAAGCTTTTCTTTTGTTGTGTAAAACTTTCACCTCAAATGTTTGCCAAGCGATTATCTCCAACTCTATTCATTTCAAATGCTATTACTTTGTTGTTGTTATATAACAAAAATCTATCTATATTAACCCTAAACTGAAAAGAACCCCTATAAAAAATGTACACAAATGATGGCACTTCAGACATGTGACATAATATTATAATCACCTGCCAACAATCCACTTTGTTGTAATGATGAAAAATCCACATCCATTTCAATATCCAGTAATTGTGGTATTTCATGAAAGGATCCACTCTCAACACATATGCTGGGATAATTTTCTTTCCTAATATATTGATTAAGAAATGATGTTATTGGTACTTCAGATAACCCAATCACTTTATTAAATTCCATTCTGGTAAACTCCACATCAAAAAGGTGTTCTCTCCATTGTTTAACATTATCAATGGGGAATTTTTCACTAGCAACTGGCTCATATACCATAAACCTGTATAACAAATATAATCTCATTTGAAAATAAGTTATGATACGTATGAGATATGATGTCATATACTTCAATTCTGGAACTAATGGAGTATAGATATGTTCATCAATACTACAATTTATTGGATTCTCCAACCACTGATAAAATATATCTAAATCGCGATCACCAGCAAATACATCTAACATTAACGGACTATCAAAATCACGAAGAAAGAAAAACTTGACTTGAGGGAATATGGCATATAAGGATTTTTTTAACACCTTGTAAAACAAATATAAAACTTGTTCAAACGGGTCACTCGTTGGTCTTGATGCTATTAGTCTAGCTGGAAATAATCGGACCCATCTATAAAGCATATCATATAAGATTTCCTGTTGGGCACGTAAATCTGACATTTTATTGCTAATATTGGGGATGAATGTATTTATGGTATCATCAGTAAACTTCATTAAATCATCGAACTTCAATTGAAGGTATTTGAAATACTCATCATTTTCACTATTGTTATTCACTGATTGTTGCAATGAAATACTTGAAAATATCAATTCCCCAAATCTAATCAATGTTTGTCTAAATTCATTTAAAAAAGTTGAATCAAAACTAGGTAAATAAATTGATCTAACAATATTAGTCATTAATTTCAAATGGACATTGATTAAATTGGGAACAACACCTTCTTTAACCAAAGAATTATTATTGAACGTCAAGATACTAAATAAACCATCTCGAAAACAATTCGTTGAATTCAAAGTTGCTTCAGGATCATAAATTGACATCAAACTAAGTATGTATGATACCGATCCAACTAAATCGGGATCTTCATTAGTGTTCAACATCCTTCTTAATCCTTTTATAACTTTTGCATAATGTCTAAAAGATTTTACAACACAATTGGATCTAACATTAGACAATTGAATACTTTGAGTATGTTGACCCAATTCAATCAAGTTTCGATATTTCTCATGGAAACTATTTGAGATCAAATAATTAGTAGTCAAATTTAACAAACAACTAAACATTATATCTGAAGTATATGCTCGATATATGAAGGAATTCAACCATGATTTATAAACATGTCTAATTTCAGGTAAGGAAAAAGTCCCCCTTTGAATTGCTGGTCCTGCTGCTACAACCATGCCTTTTAATATTTGTAGATGGTCCATTTGTGGTCGTGGTTTATGGATAAATGTGGATGCTAGAGCGATTGCACCAGGTAGGGTCCTGGAGGGATCTAGTTTGAAACCCGACTTCTTATATGATAGAAACTGGTGGTAGACGTTGTCTTGTTCCTGAGGAGGTTCGTATAATTGACCCTTGCCTTGAAGATTTAATTCAGTATAGGACAGGGTCACTGATGATTGTTGTTGTGTCTGATGTTGTTGTTGCTCCAGTTGCTGTTGGTCAGAGTCAGTACTATCAGTGCTCTTAATGGAATAAACTGGATATATGATTGGGGTTTCATTTTCATAAGCCTCTTCATTTAATAAGTTATCAAAATTTTGAGTTATTGATTGGTATGATCTTTGATGTTTTATTGATAATCTCCGTTTTAGGGGGTCCTTTTGTGCAGAAGCAATGGGCCTTGGTTTCAGTTTAAGCTGCTTCTTCTTGGCCGTATCAAGATGTAAATCATTGCTTTTTAAAGCAGGAACTGTCCCGCTGCCATCACCAGAACTTATGGTATGATTGGAGTTCAATAAAAGTTCGTCAATTTCATTTTGAAGCTTCATTTGTCTCAATTCAGATAATTGCTCTTCGGTATATTCCAAATATCCGCATTTAACTTTATGTCTCCTGCAGTTTAAACAAGCTGGTAAATCTTCTGAACACTTGACTCTTCTCTTTTTACAATTTGGACATCCTAATCTTGAATTTTTGTGTCGTCTTCGCTTAGCCTTTTCACCCAATGAACTTATATTGGAATTGGTAATATCAGAAGAAGAAGCCTTACTCATTCTGGAGTCTTCTTTGTTGGTATTTTCGGTGTTACCCATGTCTCTATTGCCTAGATTGGTTATGTTCGTTGAATCAGCTGATATAGTTGTACCAGACATCAGATCGGACAAAAGATCAAGTGTGCCGGCCGATGAAGTAAAGACCAGTTTCATGTTTTTGTGACTGCGGGAGTTTGACTCCGCTTCGCTATCCATTGCAGTAATTACGAACCTTATATATTTGGTGATTTCTTTAATATAAATAGACCCACTTTTAATACGAAACGTAGGCTGCGACTAAACTATTCAGTTTGATAAAGTTTATAATTAGAAAGAAGAGAAAATTACCGGAATTTAAACTTAAAAAAAAAGTGTGGAAAAATGAATTTATCACTGTAGGAACGTGAAAAATAAAATAAAAAAGGAAGTGAACCCTTATGTTTTTCACTTTTGTGTGTCAATTTTCAACTCTAGTTATTACATACAATAGCAATAGTAAATTCTCCTCAGCTTTATCCCTGTGATTGGTTTCAGTGTTGCTGTGTAATAATAACTAAAATATATAATCACAAGCATCGACATTCATGGAAGTTAATATCTATATCTCCGCCCCACTCCCTTAACAAAAGAATGTTACCAAAGAAAACCAGAAGTATTATATAGTGGCTTAGAATTATTTTCTAATGGTATTACTAATTATTGTTTAAAATTTTTTAACATTATTAAATCGTACATAAATAATAAATTATTTTTTCCTCTAAGAGACAGTCCCTTGTATTAGCCATCTATTTTTCTAAATTAAATCTTATTGTAACATTTGACAAAACACTTGACTTTTCAGTTTCTATATTGTTTGGGTCAAAAAACACCTAAACATAATAATGGAAGTATCTTGAATGAATGAAAGGAATTAGCAACTTTGTCGCGTCATATGGCTCTCATTTTCTTGCCATTAAAGTCTTTTGGATGTATATGCATCCCAGCATATTGGTAAACCTGTTTCGTCTATTCTTTATGTCCACCTATTCATGCATTTCGTCCAAACTTAGAAGTGTGATCGGGTTTAATGGTAGGGTTTTTTATTTCCGATCCCGTTTAGATCAGCTTCCGAGATGAAGACTTCTGCGATTTGTTTTTTTCAATCTAAAGGAAAGGCTGGCTAGAGCAAATTTACTTTTAGAAAAAATAAAATATGTTTATAAGCCAACTATGAATGAACCCCTCCGCCAAAGAACTTATGTCAAAAAAATTTTGCGTTGACACAAAATTTCAAATTTTATTTTTTACGGACCCAGTACTTTTTATTATTTTCTGCATAACTATTGATTTTTCCGGGCTTATTTTTTTACTATGTACTTGATGCAAAATTTCCCATTATATTTCTTCACAACTCAAGTTTTCCATTTTAGCTCATACCAGTAGCATTTACCTGTATTCTCTGTATCCTAAAACAATTCCAACACATCCAACATTTATTAAAAGAATGTTAATACAAGCTTTTAGGGTAAGCAATAACTGAGCCTCAATAATCTCGTGAATGACTCCCTAAAAGAAGAATTAGCGAAACAATCGGCTTCCATAAAGTAACACAAAAATAGAGTTAACCCCTCCGCCCCAGACAGGGAGTTATTGTTGAAGTCCCAAGTATAGTTCTCCACTAGGAGTGAAAAGTTTAAGCCATATCTTATACTTATACAGAAAGTATTCCTCGTCAAAACTACTTGATCTGGCTAGAACATAAACATGTTGACTCTAGGAGTTCATAACTCGCTGATTATTCTTCAACTTGGCGTTCTCGAATTTTAAAAATGAATCATTCTAAGATTTGTGATTCTTTGTTTTCATAAATAGAGACTATTTATGTGGCTTACTTGCAGGTATTAAGTGCCACAAGAAACATTTGATTATACCACCCCAAGGTTGATTTGTGGCATATTGGGTGGAGTTTAAAAAAAAAGTCAACTATTATTTGTGACTAGGGGAATTTAGGAGATGGAACATGGGTATGATTGTTGTGAGTAACGGTTGGTATTGTCATCAAGATTCACTTTTTGAGGCAACATGTGATATGATTTAATGCAAAAGAAGTGCCTCTCATGGCTGCAACAATAATATATGAATTTGCATCTTTGAATAAAATATTTTTTTTTTAATTGCACCCTTATAAGATCATCTCCATTGCAATCTCGGTAATATTAATGGCTGTTTTTTTCTCTTTGTCAATGTTCACCACTTGTTCCCCCAAAATCATGAAATCACGTCTTTGCCATAACTAGAAACAAGTGAAGAGATGAGAATATCATTCGATATGATCCGGTATTTATACATTCTTATTTCAATATATAAAACTCTAAAAACAATCCCCAAACTAACACTGCAAATAATAATAACTACAAAAAACAAAAACAACTATGCTATATCCCCCTTATTAACCCTTCTTTGCCCAGTCCAACACTTCTAAACTCATGACAACAATGAAAATTGTACTTGGCAAAGTCAAGACAACATACCCCCAAAATAAAACCCCAGCCATTTCTTTTTGATAAACTTCATTCAACTGACTAATCTGAGATAATTGAATAGCAGGTGGACTTATGGTTAAAATAAATGCAACAATCAAGAATATGGGATCATCCAATACAGAAATATCGACATACTTCACACACATCGCGATTATGGGAAGTAAAATGATTGAAGGTAATATCATTCTTGATAACAATGAACCAATTAATATTCTTGTATAATGCTTTGATGCAGGAGGTAAATCATGTGAGGGATATAAATTGGACCCAAGAACTATCAAAATCAAAGGAATTGAAACACTTCCCAATGCAAGAATGGCCTTTGTAATGGTATTGTGGACAAATGAATCACTATTGGTGAAAAAGGTATCTTTGAGAAATGGAACTGAAGCAACTACAACACTGATTAACATAGCATACAATGGTGGGTTCATAAATGCAAGGAATTGAGAAATTACAGGAAGCTTAGCTATTTTGGAATGCCAACGGTCGTCATTATTGGTATCTACATGTTCAATAATCGGCTTTGGAGCATTGGTTGTCTCATCTGGTTGCTGTGACTCATCTTGTTGTTGGATATATAGTACATCGCCTTGTCTATCCAGATTTCCTAATAAACTGCTTTCTTCATCAATGGTATTTTGATGAACTTCAATCACTCCATGCTTTGTGTAATATGTATTCAATTCCATATGTGATCTTCTTCTTAACAAAGTATTAAATCCCCAAGACCATCTTAATACTTGACCCAATTGTTGAAAGATAAGTAAATATAAAATACCTCTACCAGCCACTTTATCACTATTATCATTTTCAACATCATCCCAAAGTAAGTCTGGTAAGGAATATGCCAAAGACAAAGTCAAAGATACTGGTAAAGAATTTGAATTACCAAATACTGCCATTGCAGTGACAAAATCAGATTCTGGTTCATTCAAAGATAATAAAGTGGAAGTAATTCTTGAACAAAAATAAGCAATTCCAGTGGATAATGCATAAAATATTGGTATTACACCAATGTCAATGATTTTTGAAATGGATAGTGATGAAGCTAATTTGGAAAACACAAGACATGGAGTGAATAAGTCAACATTGAGAGCGCTGATAACTTTTTGCCCTTGAATAGTCAATAACCCCGTTTTTGCAGCAAAGAAACCTGCTAAACATACTATTACAACCTCTAATACAGCCTCTAAAGTAAGAAATGAAATATCAAATAAGGATAAGGTTTCAGCTGGATTAGTTAGTAGATTGGACATAAATAGTATATATCTGTATATAGCTGTAAATGAATGCTTTTTTTTAGTGGATAAGTGGGATTTTGATATGAAGGAAAATCTAAAATTTTATTTTGACAAAAAAAAAAAGTTGGATGCTTTTTTTTGATCTTTTATAAGCTTAAAGCCGATTTTTTTTTCTGCAGAGGCAGTGTTATGATTGTGGTTTAATTTTTTTTTTTTTGTTTTGGTTTAACGTTTTTATTAAATGTGGCAATTTTTGACAATTTAAATTTTAAATTTAAAAGAATCTTCTTTAGTTAAGAGTGGTTACATGGAAACTTCTTTTTTTTTGTAGTGTGTGTTTGCTCTTTTTGTAGACAGGGTCATTAATAATAGTAAGGGGCTATATAAGAGGTTACATGAAGAAAAAGTATTTTGCTTATCAGTCGCAGAAGAATTGTAGCTGACGATAAGAAGAAAAAGAAATCAACAAGAAAGAGGAGTAAAAAAAAAAATTGTTCAATTTTACACTTGATTGTGCAATACAAAAAATGGTGTTGTTTGAATGACAATTTGAAATTTTCAGAAAAATTGAACAAATCGTGAATTTGTGGGGGGGGGGGGCGCTTTTGAAAAAAAAAAATGAGTAATTGCTTGACACATTTATTTACTCACAGCCTAGGTGATTCATCGCCTGATGATATGATTTGACTAAAAATGTA
>JAKTZT010000075.1:0-12535 GCA_030578955.1 Hemisphaericaspora insectamans | reverse complement strand
CTATTAATTGATATAATTGCTTAATTTCAAAAAAAGAATTGATTCATCCATCCCAAACATGAAAGAATTTTTTTCCACCTTCTCCAACTAAGTGGTAATTACAACACTTAAGTCTAAGAACCTGTGTGTGTGGGTTTAAATACCAACAGAGTCCATGGCACTTTTGCCACTAACTAAGATGCAATTTCCTTCATGTATAACTTTGTCGTATAACCCAATTTTTCGAGAAATATCTAAAACTTCTTCATCATAACTACCTGGTTGAAACCACAACCCTTTAATAGCATCCTTATATCCATCAACTCGCAAAAGTTCCTGAAGTGTAGAACTTGTTATGTGAGGTGGTGTTACAAAGGAAATACTTAAACCATCAGCACTTGAAGTCTTATATGTCAAGATATCCTGATGTGAAATGATCGATCTTAACACATCATTTATATTATGAACCACCTTGGATCCCAATATATCGTGGTGTTTAGGATTTATTGGAATAACTGGTAAGTCGTGTGAAAGATACCATGCAAGGATTTTGTATCCATATTTCGAAGGATTGTTACTTGCTCCAACAACGGCATATAGTATACTGGGACCAAAAAAAGCTTTAATCTGAGGATTTATGGGCATAATTATCAAGTATATGTAAGAAGGTTCAGATTTGATTAGTAGCAATTAAAAGGAAATTTGAGATTAAAAAAAAATGAAACTGTGACGTTTTATTAAAACCGCAAATCTCTTTTTTTTATGTTGTCACCAATGGAGAGAGTCGGAGTAAAATCTAACAGTTTCGGATCATTATTTATATTATCAACAAAGCTTTACCATCAACTATCTAATATACACGTTATTAAAGAAAAGAAGGATATCTAGTTTTGTTGATCGATGATTGAATCGATATCTTCAACTTCCTGTAACTTAAAATCTTGAGCAAGACTAACTGATTGTTTGTTTTCATTCGAATGGATAAGTTTAGCCAATTTTGCTTGTGGTCCCCAACCGTTAACAGGAGGGTTCAATTTAAAAGGCAATAACCAACTGGTAATTCCCACAAAGTTATCGGAAAGAGTCATAATTTCATGAATTAAATCTTCAATACAAATTAATCCTAAATCTTCTCCAAATTTATCTTCCACTAATTGATTATTATCAAGTTTGGTAACCTTATTTTCTTCAGGTTGATCTTCATCTTGAGTTAAAACACATGCTCTCTTTTGAAATAATTTTCGTACTGAACTCAATGATGGTTTTCCAACAATCACGTATGGTGCAATCAAGGTTAATAAGTCCATAGTTGAAGTATTGGCCTTAACAAATACACCAGTATTTACTGTAGTTAATTTTAAAACTTGTAATAATTTATTTGCTTTGTTTGGAATCTTTAATCCTTTAGTCGGGTTTGGTATACGAATAAGGAATAACAATTTATAGTCAGTTTCTTGTTCCGGTAAATCTGCTAATCTTTGTTGTTTCTTGGTCAAATTTTTAATTCTTTTTCTTTCTAATTCATTTGATTTATGGTTAGATACTAAAGTTTCTGCTCTCACGAATTTATTAAGTTGTTGCTTCTTTTTTATACTCTTCTGTTTCAATAATTTTTCACGAGATTGTTCTTGTTTTTCTAATCTTTTTCTATCGGCATTCTTTCTTTTACGTAAGAGGATCTCAGGGTTGGAGTTTAAGACGGCCATGCTTGATTTTATCTATCGATCTATTTATCTTTCTTTCTTATTGAAGAAGGTTAAAAAAGACTTCTTTTGATCCAGTTCTATTTTTTTTTTGGCTTAATTATTTGAGATGAGATGGATATACTTGTTGTATTGCAGATTGGATGTTTTCTTTTATTCCCTGAAAAGTCAAAGTTAGTTCAAGTTAATTTAAAGAAACTACATAGCTCTGATTTTAAGTGCTGTTGGCTGGTGTTCTGTTAGAGTGTTAGCTTCTATAGAGTCGACTTAGCAATATCTATACTAAGGGGATTTTGGCTGTTTACTTTTGAAAATAGCACCACAGCTTATTGATACCTTATTTGCTATTGCTACACGGAATTCTATTCATGAAGTAGAAAATTCTACTGTGCGAAAAAGTAATTTAGAGAATTAAATTAACTTTTTATAGTTACTTGTAGCTGAATCAAATTGATCTGGTTCAGATTTTTGTTTTTTACAGCCAAATTTCTAAATTATTAATGTTTTTCTTTTGCTTCCATTGTTGGTAGATGTTTACCTTTTTGTTTTTTTTTTTTCCTTTTCCACACTCACTCACACACACAACATTATGAGGGAAATTTATTGTTAATTAAAAGATAAAGAACAGGCTGTTTTTTGCCTTTTTAACATTTTTTAACTTCTTTCAGAAGATATATATATACACATTAACTGTATTTAATTTTGTTGGCAATTGTTCTCAAGAAAAAGTCATTCACTTATTCCGTTTCGAAACAAAATTATACAAAAAGAAGCTTTTTGAAAGCATTTCATTTAAAACGAGTTGACATTCCAACATCAACTTCAAGAAACAAAGAAATCCAAAAAAAAGGACCAGATATTTTAAGTTTTGGATCGCAAAGTAATTGTCGCGTTTTAAAAGTTAATCATTTCATTTCGTTTCCCGAAGTTACACTTAGTTTTACGTGTTCTTAATCTTATTAGTACATAATTTTGCCATTCAGGGGGACTGCATACTATATCATCTGGGTTTATTAAGCAACCACTACAACCAACTGATTTCAATTAAAACAAAACCCGATTTCTTGTCCAAATACTAAAAGTTAACCTGGACGATTTTTCCCCCATTTGACTTACTTGGTTTAGCCCCTCCCTCAGAAAAGTATAACAAGACTCAGAACAGATTCCAAATATTTCTCACCTATTGTTCAATTTTTCGATTGTTTCCGAATACCAATTTCATCGGAGTATTAGTTGTACTTGCAAGTTTTACATAAATATTGTTTACCCTTAAGTGGATTTACTGAATTCAAAAGAAATAGCTCTTTGGAATTGACCAGAACCAATTTCAGGTTTTTTTAAGGTTTTCCAGATAGATTATAAACTTTGGCATATATTTTATATATTTTTTCCCCTTTCACAAAAAATAGTCCATACATTCAAAAGGAACAGCGAAAGCTAAGAAATTTGGTGTGCTTTTTTTTGAGACATAAGAAAACTAGAAACGGATTGTCAAGACTTCCTTAACGATCTTATAATATTATATACAAAACCAAGGTGTACATGTCAAATTCGGTTGAGAAGTAAATTTGCCCATAAGTTAAAGTTGCAATCTTGTTTTATTCGCAAAGCTTGTTTTCAGAAGTATACAATTGTTAATAAAACACAATAGGGCAAATGAACCAAACGCCACACTCACAAAATCAGGGCCTGCATGGGTCATATGAAGTTCTACAATCCTCAACACAGCCAAATCCCCGGGCCAAGACTGAGTCATTAGACCAAATGTCGCCTTATCCTCATCACTCACAACAATATCAATATGCTGCTCCCCCCACAATGCATACTTTCACAAAGACTGAATCCAATGACCTGATCTCCGCGGGCTATCAACTACTGCTACAATCAGATTCACATCAATATCATCAGTCTCTGAATCCCCAAGAACTACAACAGCCAGGATATCGAGTGTCATCGAATTCACTGTATCAATATCAGAACCAACAGGGCCTTCAGCCAGCATTTCAATCACAGCTGCAGCAACAGCAATTGGAAAATCGACCGGTTTACCATTTTGAATTTAGTCAGCCATCACCTTTCCATCCACAACCAGTTTCTGTGCCTCCGGCTGTTGCACCCTCTTATCAAAGCATGCCTCCACACTCCCAACCCCAAGAAGGATCATCATCCTCGAACACAACATCTCCGTTATCTAATAAGCGAAAAAAGGTGAAGAGGCAGGAACAAACACAACCCACTGATCAAGGTGAATCTGAATTGAAGCAACTTGCCATGAAAAATAAAGATGTTCCACTTGCTGATTTGGCGCTTGAAATTAAACAATTAGAGGATGAAGTGTTGAACATGTTACCTCAAATTGGCGCCAATGAGCAATTTAAAGTTAAAGAGAATAAGGAAAGACAGCGTCAATTATTTGGGATGGTATGGTTGTTAAACGCCTGTGAATCTTCCCCTACAGCAGTTGTTCCTCGAAATAGAATTTATGCAAGATATGTACAAATTTGTGCCGATAATGGTTTATCTCCCTTGTCGCCTGCTAGTTTTGGAAAACTAGTTAGGATCCTTTTTCCAAACTTGACAACTAGAAGGCTAGGAATGAGAGGACAATCGAAATATCATTATTGTGGAATTAAACTAAATGGCGATCAAAGCATTCAGCTGCAAGTGTTAACTCACCCTCAATATCAACTGCAACATCAGCTGCAGCAGTTATTAATTGGATTGTCAAACCAGCAAGTTCATTCTCCTATATCATCTACTAACTCTTCAATTTCGTTTGAAGATTCTCCTGTGTCCACATCCGATGTGCATACGCCTTCATATACACCAATTAATTCACCGACCATAATAACTCCGACTATTTCGGATCAATTGCCACTGGTTTCTCATATGAAGTATATTCCGAACCTATTCAAGCTATTGAACAGCAACGTTGCAGCAAACTCCAATCCCTATACAACAATTGAACTACCATCCATCTATCCATATTTACCAAGAGATACTGACTATGATATTGCCGATACTTTGCATTCGTTATATAAAGTACATGTCAATTCAATTTTTGAATCAATCAGATTTATGCAGTTGAAGAAGCTTCTTGCCAGTTTTAATAACTTCAATAGTATTTTAACTGCCCCTGTGTTTAAACTTTACACCAATGAGTGTTTAATAGATTGGGTAAAGCAATGTGATTTGCTCATGTATAAGAAAATGATTCGAATGTTGAATAAATTGCAATTACAATTCATGATTCCTGGTGAACAGCTAAGGCA
The DNA here is from genome assembly GCA_030578955.1 of Hemisphaericaspora insectamans. Lineage (NCBI taxonomy): Eukaryota > Fungi > Ascomycota > Pichiomycetes > Serinales > Debaryomycetaceae > Hemisphaericaspora > Hemisphaericaspora insectamans. The sequence continues at coordinate 7,581 of JAKTZT010000075.1, read as the reverse complement.
GTTGAAGCAAATTTCTAATGGATACATCAAGACCTTATCAACCACCCTAATGAACTCGAAGGTATCAAAGAATTTTGTGATTATGAAATTGAAATTAGCCAAGCACTTTGTTAACTTGTTAAATAGGTTGATTAAAGTCATTGAAACTGGCCAACCTGCATCAAGAATATTAAATGATCCTTTGGAAAAACAAGCTATGGTCCGAGACTGGACAAATTTAGACATCCATGAATTAGTAAGCCGTGAACTTCCTTGTGGTGAAAGGAATATAAACACCATATCATACATTTTAGGTACAGAAGTATTGGATATGATCAAAGATAAGAAGGGACAACCAGAATCGACCATGTTTGATTATGCAGACTATGTTACAAACCTACCTGGAAGGTTTCCGGAGATTAATTCTAGGTTATTTATATTGTTGACATCCAATTTTTTGACAGCCTGTTTGCGAGAAATCAGTTTATCTGGCGGAGAAGGGTTTGGAGCATGGTGGATAGTTAGATGCTGGGTTGATGAATATCTTGCGTGGACTGTTGAGTTGGGAGGATTTTTCCAGGATGATTTCAAATCAATTGAGCCGGAAGGTTTGGGAATCCGACGTCATTCTGACATTGGCACTAGATCTCAGCAAGATTCACCTATTCATGAACTTCAGTCCTTACACAATGATATGTCAAAGATTTCTGAAAAAAGCGAAGGAAACAAAACTGGGAATAATAGTGCAAATACTTCGGGATTTGAGGGATTAGGTGCTATAGATTTGCTAGATTCTACGTTGGATTTCGATTCTCGTGACCCCCAGTTGGTAGCCTCGGTTAGTAATATTTCGCAATCAACGGAATTACTTAATTATGAAGCTAGGGTATGAAACATTGCCAAATGATATAATAGATGGGCTCCATGTTTATTTTTTGTTTTTTTTTTTTGTACATGGGTTATTAGATATATTATATACTTTCTCTAAATTTTAGTTTGTTAATTGTGGATTTATTATTTGTGTAGAAAAAGTGCCAAAAAAACAAAACAAATTGTTTGTTAGAAATTTTCTTTTGCAACCACAATCATTTTTACAACGTATAACAAAATCACATAATCTTTTGTTAAACCATCAGTTAGGTCATTGAGAATGAGCAAAATTCTTCCTCAATCTTCGTCATATCAATCCCTTATTAAAGTTTTGTCCAAGGAAGTCCATTTATTTACTAATGACGAAAACTCAAATCATCAGTTTTATGACTATGTGGAAAACAAAGATATACAAGTCAGTGGGAAGAACCTCAAACCTGGACAGAGAAAATTTATTTCTAAAAGATATATACCGGTTGGTTCTAGAATCATTGAATTTGATTACGAAGTTGCTTATTTCTTTGATGAGATGAAAATTAATGGAAAGATTGTGGATGGCAGAATTCCAAGAAGTATCAGAAATTATGAAGAAACTCTAAACCCCCTAATAGATAAATGGGGCATCTCGTTACAGGAAGAGGATAGAAGGTTTCTTAGATTTATTTTTCGTTTCTACTTGGTGTACTTAGAAGATAAGGAGTTTCAAGCTAGAGTCAATAACTTGTGCACTCACATAGGTGAACTCCGCTCTAACTCGGAACAACTACAAGGAATTATCTCCTTAAAAACCACCATGATCAACATAATCAAGGATTTCTGTGGTTGTAATCTTAAAAAACACATTAATATACCACTGAGCAAGAAACAGTGGAAATTCCTAGAGAATATAATTGCAATTTCCATCATTAATTGCAACCGTCTATACAACCAAGAAAATTTTGAAATCGGAATTGGTTTAAATCCCTGTTTCTCCTTGATTAATCATAGCTGCTTTCCAAATTCGGTATTGAGTTACAAAGGGACCTCATATTGGGAATTAATTTCTACATTACCAATTACAAGTGGAGAAGATGTTACTGTGAACTATGTGGATATTTGTGTTCCCAAAGAGCTAAGAAAAATGCAGTTATATAACACTTATTACTTTTATTGTTCTTGCAAGATTTGCCAATTGCCCTATGATCCATTCTTCTCATGTGTTTGTGTCAAGTGTAAAACTTATCTTAGATCACCAACATTAAGAGATGTCCTATTTTGTAACCAAACACAAGTGCAATTACTTGAACAAAACTGTCCTTTCTGTCATGTCCAACTTGATTCAACATTGTATAAAAGAAACTTTGACACCAGATTATTCTTTTTGGCATTTATTCTTTTGGGAAAGTTGGAGATAGATCTTTCTGATGGTGCATATGTCCAGTTTTTTCAACGAAATATTGGTGATATTGTTGCCAAACATTCATGGGATTTCATTTTAAAATTACTTGATCGAGGAATTAGCGAAATAGAAGTTCCAGACAAACGAAGGGAGTTGTTTTATTATCTCTTGGAGGATGTTACCAAAGACTGTGTGTTCCCGTTGTACACGTTTCCTTTTAATATCATTTATCGAAACTTGGGTGAACTTCCAGGGCCAAACCGCCAAAGAATTAGTTCTTTTGAAAATGCAATTAACAATTTGCGGGCCGAGGCAAAGAAAATTTTTCTAATTGACATTCCCTCTGATATAAGTAGACAATTGTTTACAAGTGGAACGATATACTTGTGGCTTGTTAAATTAATTGCACAAGTGCTTCAAAGTTGTGAAAAAGCAGACATGCAGGCAACTAGTGAACACCGTTACCATACAGCCGACTTCATGAAAGTGTTATGTACTTGTGGTTACTTCTTTAGTAAGCAATCTGAAGCTTCCGGAGAGACAGAATTCCTAGAAGATATGATTGTTCTTTTCCAAAACAAGATTACCAGGTATGCATCTACTGTTTCACAAAATAAATGGGAGGGGTTTCGTCGTGACTTGAAAACTTTTCTTGATTTTGCGGACATAAATATTGAATGGGGTGTCAATTACCTTGGAGTCTATGATATATTAGGCGAGCTAAGAACAATATATACTTTCGATTTAGATGATATGCTATAGAAATTAAACATCATTCAATGCAACACATACAGCAGCTTTATGATGCCCATTATACTGCCTTACTGTTTCACTGTTGGATAAATCCCATAGTCTGACATAATGATCTGAACATGCTGTTACCAAATAAGCACTATCAGCACTGAATGCACAATCCCATACCCACCTTTGATGGCCCTGCAAGGTAGTTTCTAAAGCAAAATTCTGTTCTGTGGACCAAATTCTTGCTGTGTGATCCGCAGAACAGGTAGCTAAATGCTTCATATCTGTCAGCAATAATACCCTAGTGATATATTTCAGGTGTGATCTAAATTTAGTCACTGGTGTCAAAGTGGTCAAATCATTCTGATTCTGCATTTTCCAAACATAGCAATTTCCCTTGTAATTTCCAGCAACAAGCATTGATCCATCGCTTGCAACCGATAAAGAGTTTATAGGCACGTCGTCTTCAGGAATCAAGTGATGCGTACATTGATTCTCACCTAAATCCCATACACGAATGTTCCCGTCTTGGTCACAACTTATTAATTCACCTTGATTAGGATGAATTACAACTTCGTTAACTGGACAGTTATGCTTATAATTCCTCTGAACTGATGGCGATCTGACATCCCAGACCTTAACCATTCCGTCCTCCAGCGACGTTACCATCCATTTATTCTCAGCTTGGAACGCTAAAGAGGTGACATTGCTAGTGTGTCCTTCAAAAGTCATAACCGGATTGTTGTTGGAACTGGTAGAATGACCCGTCCCTGCATTGTTTGCAGCTGATATTTGTGTTGCTGTATTTCCAGAGGATCCACCTTGCCGTATATCGTATAATCTGACGTATAAATTACCCGCTGCTGCAAGAAATCGTTTGTCTGATGTTATTTCCAACCTATTGACTTGGGAATCGGTGTGCGGTATTGTTCTTGAACAGACGCCTGTTAATGCATCCCAAAAACGAATCGTATGGTCATACCCTGCAGATGCTAATATCACTGACATCTCTCTAGCTATTTATTCTGATTGCTTACAACGCTGAAGTAAATATGGCTGTTGAATTTTAATATTTACGTAATTAAAATTTTCTCGTTCCAAAAATTTCCGAAATACAAGGTAAATCTACACCCAGCGAAAAAAAGGGTAATTTCCCCCGAATTAAGAATCTCTAAATTAAAATGCAAAAACTAGGAACTAAATATACTTAACATAAAACTAAAAAATTATATATACGTATCATCCATAGCGTCATGGTACTCTATTAGAAATAATGATTAATCGCTTGTTTTTGTTCCGGAGTTAATGAAACTGGATAATCGACTTTGAACACAATCTCCAAATCACCCCTTTGTCCCGGAGACTTGCTTATTGGCATCCCCAAACCAGGATATATAGTTGATGTGTTAGGTTGAACAGGTTGTGATCGAGACAAAGGGATTCTCCTTCCGTCTATAGTTATGACATCTTTCTCAAATCCACACAATGACTCCTTGAAGGATAAATGCAAATTCATTTTTAAGTTATTCCCATCTCTCTTGAAGATTGCATGTGGTTTTTCTTCAATGATGAATTGGATTGTTTGTCTACAACCACATTCCTGTTGCCAATCACCTTCGTTTGTGAAATTGATCTTGGTTCCTGCTTTCCATCCTGGCTTTATATTGACTGTTAGTAAGCTTGTCCCTTTGGAACCATTTGGATCTTTTCTGCTAATTTTCATTTTCTTAGTGGCACCACTATATAAATCTTCTAACGATACTGCTAACGGCATGGTGACAACATCTGGTTCTGGTCGTGAGCGGCCACCTCCAAATCCACCTGGCATTCCACTGCTTCTAAAACCACTTGAACCACCTCCCCCAAATGGACTGCCGAAACCACTACTGCTAAATGTGAACCCATCATCTCCCATACCAAACCCTCCCATTTGAGAGAATATGTTAAATGCATCAGCTTGTGAAAACCCACCAGGGTGAAAACCACCACCACCTCCACCACTACTAAATCCGGCGAATGGGTTTCCTCCAGCACCACCAGCAGGTGCATTTCCTCTAGCAGCCTCTAAACCGTAATCATCATAAACTTGTCTCTTATCGTCGTTAGACAAAATGTCAAATGCTTCTGAAATCTCTTTGAATTTCTCGGTGTCTCCAGTTGGCTTGTCGGGATGATATTTCAAGGCTGCTTTCCGATAAGCCTTTTTAATTTCTTGTTCATTTGCAGTAGGACTGACCCCTAATAAATCGTAAAGTTTTGTTTCCTTGACCATGTTTCACTCAATGTATACTACTTAAAAGAAGAATGTATAGGGTTATGTGATTAAACTTTTTCCACTATTTATTAAAGCTTTTCTCCCTTTCCAAAAATTTAGCACAGCGAACGACATTTAATGTATTTTTTTTCTGGTGCCAAATAATAATCTAGTTTCTTCTCGAACCTTCCATAAGGAATCGAGCAAATAATTAATATGATGAAGAAAAGATATACAAAAAAAATGAGAGCATTATATATAAGATGCTATCTTCACTCTTGCTTTGAAGCTGCAGCAGATCTAGCAGCTTTCTTGAGAGCTCTAGCGCGAATTGATTTGTGCATACCCAAATTTAAGCTATTTGCAATCTTTGAAAAAACCCCAACTGTGTTGGCAATTCCAAAATGCATCAAAGCATGAGACCAGTAAGGAGTATTGGTAGCATATCTCTCTTGGGCTCCGTTGCGGCGTCCAACACCTCTTAAAACTGATGCAACAAACAGCTTGGGATCAGGAATAGTTGCCGAAGTACGTCTAATTTTAGACATAGCTGAAGTAACCAAGTAAGAGATTATCAATTCCACGTCTATACCTTGCGGTGATAACTCACCAGCGAGAGCTGCTGACCAAGATTGCAAGAATGCCTTGGAACCAGAATAAGTGGCCAAGTAAGGGGTAGGCAATAATCCACCAAATGAGCCCATAGTCAAAATTAGTCCACGTACCTTTTTCTTTTCGTTTTCCACAGTAGAAGCTATGACAGGTGCCACAATCTGAGTTATCTTTAAAGTTGCAATGTTGTTAATAGTGATGATATCTCTTAACTCTTTGTCTTCGGTTTCCAAAAATGGGACAGGTATAGAATGTGATTGGCCGACATTGTTAATTAATACTGTAACTGGTAATCCAGCAACTGCTTCCTCTACCAATTTATAGTTCGATTCCTCGTCAGTTGATGCATCAAAGGCAACAATTTTTGTTGAAACCTTGTGTTTTGTTTCAATTTCAGCGGCGATCAATTCTAATTTTGATTGAGTTCTGGAAACTAAAACTATATTCAATCCCTTATTAGCCAATTGAAAAGCATACTCTTTACCAATTCCATCTGAAGCTCCGGTAACTACTGCCCATTTGCCTTGTTTAGCCCCATACTTTTCAAAATCAACAGGTGGTAGGATAAACAAATCAAACAAAACCGCAAGAAAACTCAATGTACCAGTGGTTAACTTAAAGACACCAAAGAGCATGGCACCGCACAAGGCATAATAAACAACTGGATTTTCAGAGACTTCGGACAATAATTTAGTGATAGACATTTCTTTCTTGGTAGATTAAAGGATTCTGTTGTTTATGAAAAAAAATTTCAATTGAAAAAATCTTCGGCACCCAATCTCTAGCTAAAAAAAAAATTTCCAACCTTTTTTTAGTGTTCTATACAAGAAGTAGAAATAAGAATCTCCTTTACCCTGAATACCTGCTATATATACAGTTAACTAATGTTAAAGATATGTAAACTCTTCAAGTTTTTCGCTCGTAAGTTGAACATGCAATTCCTCCCGGATTGATTGCTTCTCTAAAGTGGACATGTTATTCTCCAATTTCAATTTTGACTGTTGCAATTCCACAATCTCCTTGTCTATCTTAGCTAGTTCATTAAACCTTGATTCTAATTTGGTTTGCGTCGGCTCATCAGCAATTCCCATAATGTTGATCCAAGGATTGTTGAAAGGCTTTAATTTCTCACGGGCAAGCGTATCTTTATAAAATCGGGTTGCAGTTCCTTTCGGTTCTCCATTTACGTTCTTTCCTTCATAATTGCTGCCGTGAGGGAAGTTGCTATAATGACCTCCTCTTCCTCGATAGCCACCGCCTCTATAATGACCACGGTACGTTCCCCGATGTATTGAGCTTCCTCTATTTTCTACTTCGATGCCAGGCGTCTCGATCTCCCTCTGCCCAGGACTTCCATCACCTTCATTTGAGCCTTCCAGTTGTGGTGGTTCAATATGCTGATTATTCGGGGAATATGTATCTCTTCCATTGAAACTATGCCCATATGTTCCCCTTCCTCTACTTCCTCCACCGTAATAATTGTATCTATGGCCTCCGCCGCGTCCATCACCATATCCTCCGTAATATGAGCTTCCACCCCGGCCCCTATATGAACTATCTCTTACACCGCCTCTGCCCCGTCCTCTGTAATAATTCGCACGATGGTCATGTTCGCGATAGTAACCATCTCCATATCCATGTTCTGATCCACTTCCAGATTTCAGCGTATTTCCGGTACCTGTTGAAGAGTTATTTTCAGTAGACATTTGCAGTTAAGACGGATTGTTTATGGTAATTTATGAACAAG
>JAKTZT010000074.1:4848-20705 GCA_030578955.1 Hemisphaericaspora insectamans | reverse complement strand
CCACCACCATCATCATCAGAGCAATGAGAGTGCGATTCCACCATACGTTAGCCCCACAACTAGCAAGAGAATGACAATTCCAGCAGGGGAAGGAGCGGCAGTTAGACCGAAAGCTTCAAACAAACTCGCTAATATAGAATATATTGGTCCACCTCCTCATGGAATTTTAACCGAGCAAGAGGCTGAAAGGTTGATTAATCTCTTTTTCACAACCATGCATCCATTTTTCCCACACTTACCTAGATTCCTTCATTCATCGAGAGTATTGGCAGGATATCCTATTCTATTATGTGCAATTTTAACAATATCATCCAGATATCATCCCTTTGAGAATAATGTGAGCACTGCAGGAAACGGAAGTGTTCCTCGTAATATTGAAGTTCATGATAGGTTATGGTTATACGTGCAAAGATTAATTTCCCAGACTGTGTGGGCAGAGGCTAGCACCAGATCAATTGGCACCATTTTTGCGTTTTTATTATTTACTGAATGGAACCCTCGTGCTATTCATTGGAGATGGTCAGATTATGCTAACAAAGCGGAAGAAGGAAATGACAGCGAAGGGTTATCGAACTCCTCTGGATTTGCTTTTTCTAATAATTCAGCTGCTTCTGCTATTACGAGTTCGGCAGGAGGAGATAGCGAACCTAATCTTGCTGGTTTGGGTGCCATGAGAAGAAGTTATCGAATGGCTTGGATGTTAATTGGATCTGCAGTGAGATTGGCTCAAGATATGGGATTTATGGAAATTAGCTCAAAGACATTTTTGGCTACTCATATTGCTGAAATCAACTCTGTAATGGATATTTCTAGGAGATCGATGTTGGCCCATTCTCTTGCAGAAGTTGATTTGGATGACGATGAAATTACTGAAGAAGAGACACAAGAATTTCAAGAGGAAGACGAGGATGCAAAAATTATGAAAATGACTGAAGAAGAATTGAAAAGAATTTCAAGTCAGCATACTCTTAAGTTTACTAAATGTCAAAGGGCACAAATTGAATTGTTACAGATCATGTCATTAGGTCATGAATCGTTGTATGGTTATAAAGCACAGTTGGGACTGTTATCGCAACCACAAAACTTATCAGTATTGAATATCATTAGCCCTTTAATTAATAATTGGGGTCATAAGTACAAATATTTTCTTATTCCTTCAAATTCCAAGTTGGTTAAACAAGTATCCAATCTTCAAAGTCATTGGCTAAAACCTGATTCCAAGGTTAGCAACGAAATCGCAGAGTGCATTGAAAGAGAGTCATTTATTTTTGAGTTCAATTATGTCAAGTTGTATATATATTCGCTTGCATTAAGTCCTTCTCCGAAGGCATTAAGAGAACAACGTAAGCGCAAACATGGACATGTCACATTAAAATTGGATGAAATGTCAAGATCGGCCAAATATATTGAACAAGCTTTTAATGCGGCTAATGAGATGTTAAATGCTGCTCATAGAGTTCACAGATTAAGGATGCTTAGGTTTATGCCCGTTAGGTGGTTAACTAGAATGGTGAGGGCGGTGGCGTTTATTGTAAAATGTTATCTAACTATTACTGCTCATAAGAATTTATCAAAATCAGGATCAACCAATCAAATTGATAATTATGATTCTACTATACTTTCGCTTTCATTAATTACCATCGATGATATTACCCAGTCTATTCAGCGTGCTGCTATTACTTTGAGAGATTGTTCACCCGACGAATTGCACTTGTGCACCAGGTACTCAAATGTTTTAATGTACTTGTGTTCAGAAATGAAGACAAAGAAGCATCAATATGATGAAGAGGCAGCAGCAGCTGAAGCTGCAGAAGAGACAAGAGTTAATGCTGATACCGAGAAACAACTCAAGAAGAGACAAAAGATACATACTGTTAGGGTAAGAGCCCATAATCCAGTTGGTCAATCATCAACAACTTTACCATACCCCCAGTCTCCTTTGTCAGGACAATCAGTCCCTATAGAAAGTTCTTTGACAACAGCTGGATCCAATGAATCTCTTTTATCAAATCCAAACTTATCTTATCCTATGGAACAAACACCACAACAGCCAATGGACGCCTTTGCGTATGGTCACAGTAATTATATGGGAACTGCCACAACAATGTCACAGAGCGAGAGCATGACACCTAATGATTCCAATACCCCATTACAAAGCTTGATTGGTGATAGTGAAGTGATGGATTGGTTTATTAACAATCGTACCATTGGTCTTGATTTTGTTGGTCCATGGACGGAAATGATTGAACAACAATTAAACTCCAATGATCAATTTAATTTTGAAGATGCTCTATAATAGTACAGATTTTGTGTATTAAGCTTGTATAAATAAAAAGAAAATGGTTCGTTGAAGTTGTAATTAAATATTATTAATAAAAAACAATTTTTTTTTTCAATTAGTCCAACCTTGTATTTGATTAATTAGAGACAAATAAAAAATTCTTGAATCGTTGTTTAAATAAGTTTGAGAATTATTGAAAAAAGTATCAATACCTTCAATCGTATTAGTATAAGCAGAAGGAAGGTATGGAATAGCATCTCTAGCTTCAAACTTGTGCTTTTTCTTCTCCATAGGGGTAGGAACAATAACATCAACAGCAGCGGGGGAATAATAATCAATTTTTTCATCAATAACAATGGAATTTATATTGACGGATAAATCCAAAACAAATTGAATTTGCGATAATTGTAACTTGGAGTTAATTTCATTCAACTTCTCCATACATTCTTTTGCCCCTATATTCCCCATTTCTGCCATAAATTTAAGCAAGGCAATTCCCCTATTTAATTGAGGATAACGAATTCCGTTGATTCCGGCAACCAATACCATTAATACGGCAGTAAACAAATGTTGACTATCCCAATAACCCAAAACAAATATCCTTTGGGCTGTATATAATCGGCAGATAATATCTATCGTAGAACAAGATGTGAAGATTCCCTTTGAAATGGTAGCTTCAACATCTTGAAAATTGTCAATAAATTGAGATGCAGTTGGTTCTAAAATTAAGGATAACAATGGTTTAGTGATTAGAATGATTAAATGATGATATCTAAGAAATAAATTTGCTATACTTCTTGAACCAGCTCGATGATAATCTTTGTTTTTAAATTGGGTTAAAAGTGGACATTCAAAGTTTTTAATTAAATCCTCTGAAGAAGATGCTATATTTTTCAATATTAATTTCCGATTAAATTGGTCGGTATTAATATAATTTATCAGAAAAGTTCTAATATTGGGTCCATAAATCAATCGAACGAATTTTGCAACATATTTGGTCAAGTGTACATTGATTTCTAAAATGTTAGACTCAAAAGCATCTCCTAAATCATATATATTTTCACCAGGCAAATCAACATCAGTATCAGTATATTGAAAATGGACGGTTTTTGAAGCCCACACGGTATCAATCACAAAAGTAGTCCACCATAAGCGCTTGGCTCGCTCAGCATTTACTCTCAGTCTATGTGTTTCCTCAGGAGATTGATTCAAAGGAACGTCCTTTTGGCGATGATAACCCTGAGCTACAGCAGCTCGAGCAGCAATACCTAGATATATATAAACAGTATTATATTTAGATAAGTTTGCTGAATAAAGACCCAATAGTAATGCACATTGAATAAATGTCGCGTTGACTTCTGCCCTTGTTAAACGAAGCAAGTGTTCAGCCAACAAATAATATTCCATACCTGGATACTTGTTTTCGTCAGTCTTTACATTTAATAATTGTTCACCGAAGGCAAGGAGGACAAAGAAATAGCAAAGTTGTATTTGGGTAATGGCTCTTGGCGGTTGGGACAGCTGGAATTGAGATTGTTGTTGTTGAACTTGCTGTTTGTTTTGCAATCCATCAAATAAATCATATATGTCGTTGGCCAATTGCAAGAATTCTTTCACATCAAGTAAATAGAATTCTTGGCTGTAAGTTGAAAAAACCCTATTGAGCAAATTTAAAGCATAAGTCTTTTCCGGAAGTTTGCTCTTACACGCAAGCAATAGGTTGTACTGTAAATCATAATTATCAAATTCCGGAGCATAGAAATCAACTAACTTAACGCCATTTAAGATAGCATCTGAAATGTCAAATTTAGGAGAACTCAGGGATGTTAGTGGAAGTGTTGTCAATGTGGTTGCTTTTATTCCAACAGTAGGTCGCGGCGTGGTGACTAAGCTACTCAGCCCTGACAAAGGTATTCTCGCGCCAGTTGAAGCAAGTAATGACTCTAAATACTCAACTTGTTCGTGCAATTTATTTAGATCAGACTCCATTATGACTATTTTTCTATCTTTGGGTGGATATACACATTCTTTGTTAATACTTTTGCAATTTGCACAAGCAGGCTTCTCGCCCGAACACTTTATTTTTGAATTCTTGCATCTGGTACAAGCATAATGCGATCGCCCGTACACCTTCAATGGCTTTGGCTTCTGAATATTACCTCCTCCCATGATATAATAGGTAATAATTATCGTCTAAGTTGTGTTTATGATTACTTGTGTTTATATTCCAACAATTCTGACAACAGCCGGTAAAGCTGAAGGGCTCTATAAATATAGGTTAGCAATTTCTTGTATTCTTTTAAAGGGAAGAATTCAATGTCCGACAACCCTGTTGATGCCTGCAGTTTTCAGTATAATTTGTAGCTGAATTTCCGATGTTTGCAATTAAGTGAACAATTACGCTTAAAAGCAAAAAAAAAAAAAAATGCGAATGGTCCCAGCCGCTAACAAAAAAACAAATTCAATCAGGTAAATATTGCCAGTCAGTTTCAATTGGAAACTGTACGAAGCCTATTTAATCAACTCGTTGTGGCTATGGATTTTCCAAACCTAATATGTCTGAACCGTCTGTGGATGCGGAACCAAATTAAGTTTCGCACTCGCCCCTATTCTATTTTTGTATTCTAGGCTGAGGGAACCCTTTTTTTTTGTCAACAAAACAGTATTAGCAACTATAAAAAAGAGCCAGAACTATAATACATACTCCACACAAACGCTATTATGATTGAAGTTGAGTCAATTGCTTTGGACTCGTCTTTTTAGTACTCCTTGAAACTTAAATACTTATTCGAAAAAAGTGTTGATGGATTGCCAATCAATAAAAACATCTTAAAATATTTAAAAATGAGAAACAAAGAGGTGAAAAATATTTTTTATGCATAATACAATAATTTACAGCAATATTAAGACAATGAAAAAGTTTGGTGATTTAGGATGAAAAAATATTATTTTTGAGGTATCCACATTACTTAATAAAGTTTATTTTCATCATTGCAATTATAAACCTCCTCAAGATCTCTTACAAAATACCAATGGGGAACTCTTTATGGCTTTATCTGTGTTTAACAAATTAATATGAGTATCATAGAGGGATCGAATAGAAAAAACTCGAGGCAAAAACTCCAGAAGCAAGTCTTGGGACAATCTTTAATTGATAATCAAGACATTGTGTTTTTTTTTCTTGCACCTATTAGGTGAAAACTATATAATTAACTAAACTACATTAAGCATGAAACTGTGTAAAATTTTAAGTTTAAAGTCAATTATGGCTCTGTCTGTCATCCGGAAAAGCAATCTGCAATAGTTTACATCGCGAATGTCTAAGTGAAGCGTTATGATAAATTATGAAAAGAGTGTTTACTTGAGGACCATAGTCACTTTGTTAGTAAATATTTTTTTTCAGATCCGTAAAATTTTTGTTTTAGTTCATCGTTCGGGAGATGCCCGCTTATAATTTTTTTTGTTACAGGAAAATATGATTGGTTTAAATGAGGAAATCATTATCCTCGTAGCATATTTCCTATCCTGTTATATATAGGATTCGTCATTGGGGAATGAATATGAAACCTCCACGACTTTGTTAGATTTAATGCAAGGGCGTCATCTCGTTATTGTTCGCCTTTGAGTCAACTAAAAAAATTTACATAAGAACAATGGATAAGGAGAGATACGAAACAAAGCCGATGAAAATTTTTATAATTGCAATTTGATCAAGAATTCTTCGAGAACCAATTCCTATTTCAAGCCTATCTGAAATAGGAATTGACATGCGAATTTAACAATAATCTTGGAAAATAATACACCTCTACGTATTATCTGGTAGACTGCCACTCTCTTGGCAGTCCTATCAAGTTATTTTACTTTTGTGCCTGCTTTTGGGGATGAGAGGGAGTATGGGGTGAATTTTTGTTTCGGATAAAGTCATACCCCTCAAAAACTGAGCGGAAAGGATAGCCGTGAACTCGTAAATGCATGAAGTAATTTTGATTCCCCCAGGATATGAAACCTGAAGCGATTTTTTTTCACTATATGAACAAAACCTATATCATTATACTAAAACGGAGACTGAGTGCCTAAACGGGTATATGTTCTGCCCAACTTTACTTAACATTCCACTGATGGCCATCGCCGCTATACCAGTGCACTTGAGCTGTAATCGAATTGCGGGGTTGATAAACTGCACCACAGTTGGTAAAACAAAATAATAAATACAGAAAACTGAAATTTGGGATAAAATGGGATTGTTCTTGTTTTCTACAATCAAAATCCAAATTATTGCTAGTGTATATGATGGCTCGTAGCACCACCCAACAGGAAGGAAATACTCAAAATTTTTCTGCATTTGCACGTTACTCAGCTACGTCAGTACTCCAGCGAAGTAAGGTTTCTCCCTAGTAAGTTTCTACAATAAAGAATATACTGTTAAATATAAAGAGTCATACCAGATCTTTTATAGAGAAGGTCAATTTGGATCAGCATTTGTGTTTATCAAGGTGGAGAGCACCTCGTGTCTAATATTAAGTTTTTGAGAAAGGACAAAGACACTTTGACCATATCCAACGATATTAAGATCGGATTATGAGAGGTACCGAAAAGCTTCTGGAAAGTCAAAGATCGGTTTAGCTGGAAATCGGCTAGCTGCGGATTTACAAAGAATTCCCAAGTATGCTTGGCAATATAACGGATCTAAATTGCGACTAAAATATTTGTATCACACATATCGCCACAGTCTATTTCCTGAACTACAGAGCAACTCCAATGAGTGTTTATTCTTCAGAGACTAGCCATCAGCCTGTATTTTGCGAGGCAAGTTGAATGTTTTTACTGTCATCCTTCACAGAATGAGATGACATTTTCACAGTTTGTGTAATGGCAACAACATGTAAAAGTTAGATACTAATCGGCATGAGCTGGACACTAAAAGCAAATTATATAAACTCCAATAGTATGTGATAGCTATATTGATTCCAAGAATAATTTCCTAACCCCGAAAATCATCGTGATGGGACGCGCTACCAACAAAGCTCCAACAAGTGGCTTTTGTAAGGCTCCATGCCCGATTCCATTACTCTATAGATGACAGATAACCAAATATTTAAAGTTGACAACTGCGTCTTGACCCCACAGTTCGATCGATGAAACTAATTTTTTTTTATCAAGAATTATTTTTTCATCATCATTGCAAGCATCTTAATGTTTACTCAAATGAAAATGTCAAATTTGAAATCGCGCGTTCTTTATATTTCTGATTTAAATATAAGGAAAACAAATTTAACTAAATTAAATTAAGACTCTATTGTGGGCATTCAAGTTGTAAATGCATTCCAAGTTTAAGTGGTTTTGTTGTCAACTTGTTTTACTTGTCAATGTAGGTCGCGTGGCTGCTGGGCTTAGACTATTGTTGAAAGTGAAAAAAAAGTTTGGGCTGTTCAATGACATGCGAGCCTCGACAAACTTTGTTCAAGTATTCTTCGGTACAACCTTCGTTATTTCAACAACTATTTTGATTAGCATTGACAATCTCAAACTTTCTTTCAAGGCGATTGTGATAGTGCCGAATGTGGGATATAGAAGCACACCTTGTTGGCGTGCTTGCTTGTTTGTTGTTACGTAGTGATTTTTAGAATACAATGAAAATCAAAGGAACAATGAAATCTCGGAGAATTGAGGTGAGAATAAAAATAAATTCTCCTTCGTTAAAAATATCGCAAACTAAAAGATTTACAAGGTTTAGATTTATGTACCGAAGATCGAGCCACTGAACTATTTAATAAGTCAACAGAGTAAAGGTAGATATGATATGTAAATTGAACACGAGTTGTCAGGTATCGTCACAAAACCTTTATCAATGGTTCCAAAAAGAGTGTTCTATAAAGTGATTTCGTCTCCATAATCATGAACATAGCAACAAACAAACGGCTCGTTGTTTAGCATTTAAGAGCAAATTCTCTAATCGAAGAGTGGTTGAGGCAGTAATAATAATCGTGCTAGCATTGCGCACAAGTCGTACCCCCCCACTATGTGCAAAGTGGCGCCTTTGCCTGTTACATTAAGGATCCATTCTTCCAAATACTAGGGCTGGCACCAGAGTACCTCTTGCAGAATGAAGCCATGCCTTTGAAAATTGTATTCCTTCTAATAGAATCTTTTCATTTGATAACCTCTTCACCTTGAATTTGAAATTATTCAACGGATTTTACGTGAAGTCGATCCGAAAAAATAAAGTTTTTAGATATTTTTTCTTGTTGATCTAGAACAATGAAAAAATAATCCCATTTACTGTGTGTGCGTGTGTGTGTCGTTGCAATAATTTTTTTTATTGTTTTACCACTTGCATAAATTTTCTCTTTTTTTTTTCTAACCTAAACAAAGTCTATTTTTACACAAATCACAAAATTAACTTAAATTTCACTCAAAGAAGTGGCATTTCTTCTTTTGATATCTCCCCTTTTCTTCCAATTCTTCCTATGAAAATTTTTTATGCAAATCTATGCTGCTATAATATCTCTCAATTTTTTTTTCCTTCGGCTTATAAAATTTTCCTTCTTTCTATTTCTTCTTCTTTTCTTGACTTTTTCTTTCTTTAATCGTTAATAGAAATGCAATTCAAGAAGGTTTTTGCTATCTCAGCTATCGTTGCTTTAGCTGCTGCTGACTCCAAGAACAGTATGTATTCTACTTCCTTCACAGTTTGCTAATAAAATCAACTTCACCATGAACAAATAAGGGCTCAAGTTTGAGATTATTGGGATCCACACAAACGATTTTTCGTTCCTTCCTACTGGATTTATTATACAACCCATTCTCTAGTAACTCACCATCAATAATAATGGGACAGTAGCAGAAAATTCTCCGAGGAAAACTGATAAGAGTACATTCTATATTATAGGTGGTCGATGTTTATTTCAAAAAAATCTATAATTAGCACCGCCTCGTTTTTTGTATACGAAATCAGATTTGAAACTTGCAAGTTCTTTTGGTAGATGAGTTCATATACATTAATATATTTTCCCAATTCGTTATTAGATCTATACAATGGACTTAGTCTCTTTGGTCGAACAAAATGAAGCTACTCCAACAAATGTGGCAAATGTGTTGATATATTTTGAATCTTAAAAATTTTTTCCAGTTTATTTTTTGAACCTGAGACGTTTTTTTCTTGGTTGAAGAGACAGAAAAAATAATTCCGAGGGATAATTTCCTAGTTAGGAAGCTGATCAAAGTAGCGAAAAAGTGATACTTGTGAAACTGTTGATTTACTAACTTGTAATTATTTTAGACTCCACCTTAACTACTGCTACCCCACAAGTTACCAAGGCTTGTTCTTTCTCAGACTTCACTGCTACTGCTTCTGCGGATGTCGCAAGTGTTGCTGCTTGTGCTACCGCTGTTGGTGACATCACCATTTACGGTGATGCCTTCGGTGCTGTTGATTTAACTGGTTTAGAACAAGTTTTTGGTGATTTATCCATTAAGAACGTTACCAAAGCTGCTACCGTTAATGCTCCAACCTTACAATTAGTTTCTGGTACTTTAGAACTTAACGCTAACACCATTTTATCCAACTTGAACTTAGCCCAATTAACCACCGTCGGCACCTTAAACTTCAACGCTTTACCAGCTTTAGAAACCTCTGGTTTAACTTCCGGTATTACTTCCGCAGAATCAGTTATTATCTCAGACACCGGTTTAAGTTCTTTAACTGGTATTAACGTTTTCAAATTAAAGACTTTCAATGTTAACAACAATGACCAAATTGAAACCATTGATTCTGGTTTGATTGAAGTTACTGACACTCTTGACATTTCCTATAACGCAGAAAAGGTCGACGTGGTCTTGAACCAATTAAAGGGTGCCAACAACGTTATCTTACAATCCATCAACTCCATTCAAGCCCCAAATTTGACAGTTGCTAATGGTACTTTTGCTATTTCCTCTTCTTCAGTTGATAAGATCCAATTTAAGAAGTTAGAAACCATTGGTAAGTCATTAACTATTAACGATAATTCTGATTTAGAACAACTCGATTTCCCCAAATTAACCAGCATTGGTGGTGCTTTACAAATTACCGATAACGATGACTTGAAATCTTTCGAT
This sequence comes from Hemisphaericaspora insectamans, assembly GCA_030578955.1. NCBI lineage: Eukaryota > Fungi > Ascomycota > Pichiomycetes > Serinales > Debaryomycetaceae > Hemisphaericaspora > Hemisphaericaspora insectamans. The sequence goes on along the minus strand of JAKTZT010000074.1, from coordinate 10,327 downwards.
GGTTTCCCGGAATTACAAACCATTGGTGGTTCTGTTAACATGTCCGGTTCTTTCGACAACGGTACTTTTGAATCCTTAAAGAGAGTTGCCGGTGGTTTTGTCTTAAAGACTGATGGTGAATTATCTTGTCAGGCTTTCAACAAATTAAACTCCAATGGTGAAGTCAAGGGTGACAAATTCCAATGTGAAGACAGACACACCACTACTTCTTCTTCTTCCAAGAAATCTGGTAACTCTGATGCTACCGACTCTGCTCAATCCGGTGACTCTACAGAAACCGACGGTTCTTCAAAGAAGAATGCCGCTCCATCAAACGCTGGTAAATTAGCTTCTGTTGTTGTTGCTTTCGTTGCTATTGGTGTTGCTTTATTCTAAGGATAACATCTAGGAATCATTCGTCTTTATGTTTTATAATTGAAAATACATGATGTTTTTAAACCTAGAAAGAGTAGATTACAAAAATGGTATTATAACTATTAAGCTTATTTCCCCAGAGTGTTTTATTTATTTATCTTTCTTTCTGGGGCCGTTTCTGAGTTTCTGCTTATTCTATATGTTTATACACTTTCTTCTTCGTTGTCTCTTTTAATCTAATAAATATTGTGATATTGTTGTATAAAATTCAGTGTCTATAACTTGTCCCCAGTGACCTTCTCGATTCGATCGATATTCATTACACCCGCAACCTCTTGAACAAACATATCCGCAACCTCTTTAATACTAGTATTTACATCTGGTCTTTGTGCTATAATCGAAGTAGCTCTTTTCTGTTTCAATCCACACATCTCAAACGTGTTCAAAAATTTTAAATCCGGATCTACGTTCAAAGAAATTCCGTACTCAGTAATTCCTCTCTTAACTCGAATACCTACACTAGCAATTTTGTCATCAGCGGTAACCCATACACCGGGATTTTCTGTAACACTACTCTTGATATCAAAGTTTTTATCAAGCAAATTTGTAATACTCTTAAGCAATACTCTCGTGACGAAGCATTTTGCACTTAATTTGTCAAACGCTTTCAAATCTACAAGTGCGTATGCCACAAGTTGGCCATGACCATGCCAAGTCACTTGCCCACCACGATCTAATTGATGATACTCACAGCCAAATCGTTCAAAACTTTCCATTAATTCAGGGCCAATTTCTTGTTTCAGTTTCAAACCACCAGCATAAACATTATTGAATTCAAATGTTAGAATTGTAGGTAATGGTTGTAAATCTCTAATCTTTGATATTAATAATTTTGTTTCCTCATCTAATTCAGAATTATTCTTCTTTGCTTTTAATTCCATTTGACGAAGTTTGAAATCAACTGATTTAAAATTTAAATTTGCATCCATTATGGCATTTTGAATCTCAAGACCATGTTTGAATGATGTGATCCCCGGAAAATGTATATGCCTAAGAGTGCTATAACTTTCTCTAAGAGTATGGTACCCCGACAAGTGGAAAAGCTTCCCACAGACCTGCAAGCACTGCTTTCTGATCGTTATTTTCGGTATCATTTTCTAACGATGGTTTATTTGTTGGTGATTTGAAATCTCTCGAAATCTTTGGAGTTTTTTTTTTTTTTTTGCCTCCACTTTAAATTCTTTTTGATACATTATTGATCCAAACAGAGTCAAATATATAGATACATTCAGTCAACATGGATAAGAGCAATACAAGGAAAAGAGAATTCGGGAAAGAAGTGACTAATGAATCGTATCAACTAAAAAAAAGCAAAGCTTCACATTCTCAACCTCAATCGGTAAGACCTGTTTCGGCCATAACTTCCACCACAACTGCAAATGTGACTCAAAGACATGGTATAAACCAGATTATATCTAGCCTGTCTAACAGTGCTCTCATGAATATATCATCATCATCCCCTTCACCATCTCCGTCACCTTATAACAAAATAACAAAGAAAGATATCAAGGCGAATGAATTTCGTTTAAGGAAATCGATGAAGAGTTCGAGTGGTTCCATTTCTATTCTGGACAAGAATGAAGATCCACATGAAATAAATTCAGACGAATTAAATTTCTTATACAAGCTTTATGTCCCAAACAAGTACCTCATTAAAAATAATAAGAGATCTTTGAGACATCTTTTGAATCATCTACCCATAATAATCCCTGTTCCCCCCAAGAAGGATAATATGTCCAAAGTTGGAGTTGAAAATGATTTAAATCTTCAAATGCATCTATTTTTAAGTACTATCATGATCAAATATGTGAATTCATGGTACTTGACCAAATTAAATACCGATAATTTCGAATTTGTTCAGTCAGTATATCAAACAATGTGTGATCTTATAAAGGAATTATCAGAAAGAGCGAATAAAGTGGTAACCGAAAACTTCAACAGCCTAATTTTATTAAATGATTTAGCATCAATATTGGCTGAGCATATATCTGAATTGCAATGTGAAGAAGAATGCAGATATCCTTATCAATTTCTTGAGGACTATTACACTCAAAGCAGCAACATCAATTGCTTAGAGTTTGATCCGTTTATGTGTCAAGAGGAAGTAATAAAGAAGTATTTGAAGTCGAAACATATCATTTTTGCAGATGGAGGCACCTCTAGAGTAGACAGTGAAGATACTGAATACCCTTGTGCCAAAAATCATGAGCCTATCTTGGTATATTTTAGAGTCCTTTTCAGAAAAGTGTTACAGGTAACATTTTCGTCAGATAAGTACTCACAGGATCCAATTGCCTCCTCAAAAATCGCTACAGAACTTGTCACTTTGATTATGAGTGATATAGTTCTTATCCGAGTCTTTGAGAAACTAGCATCCCCGGATTTTATTTTTGGTATGTTTATGAATATCGAAAGATTAAAGAAAGAGAAAGCTCCAGAACCCGCACCTGGTACAACAATAATAAATAAAATGAAGTCAATGCTATATGGAACATATCAACGAGTATGTGACTTAATTATAAATATTTCAAGTAGTGGAAGAACATTAATGCAGGATACCGAAAGTGAAGATAAGTTGTGCCTGTTTGACATATTTGATAATTCTATTTTGGATTTGTTCAATACATTGAGTCAATTAAGAAACAGGAAACCCTTATTTGCTAATATTCTTTCAGGAATTCGAACTTTGATACTTCTGAATGTAAGATTTCATACTCAGATTAATAATTTGGTTTCAAGGTACTTATCAAGTAAGATTGTTGGATCATTAACAGAACAGAGGATTTCTAAAATTATATCTGATTTGAGAATTAGTGTGTTTTATCCAACAAAGAAAGAGAGCCAAGATGTTAAGGTACCAATCTCTATTGACGAAATGACCACTACTATTTCATTTCTACTTGATCTGGTTTTGGGTTCAAAATTGCCGGGACCATTATCACTACTTTCCTTGAAGTACCAAGAGGAAACGAAAGATCATCAACGTGAATCGATTAAACGATTCTTGAATGTCTTCGCCTCGGAGAGTATAGGTGGCAATACAAGTAGATTAAACCAGTTGCTTATAATTAGAGTTCTTGATTGTATCCTTGGCCATTTATATCCTGAAATTACAAGCACGGATAAAAATTCGCAGTAATTAATTAATTTTTTTTACATCATGTGAGTGTGATTTCCTAATTTGGACAAAGTGGTGTAATTTTTTTTAAAGTTAATCTGAGACCAAGCAAATATGAGTTGATTTTTTTTTCATTCTTCGTATAGAACCAACCCCCCTTACTTTACTTTTCCTCTTTATGAATAACAAATGTTACCCATTAAACACTCCGTATTAAAGAATACTGCCCAAGTCGGTCTTCAATTGACTACGAAGCGTTATTTCGTAGGAACTGTAGCAAGTGCAATTCTTGGACCATTTTTATTTTCCAAGAATAATATATTGGCATCCAAAATGGAACGAGGTGAATTGCATTATGAAGATTCAAATGCTAAACTTAACGAGGGTTTACCACAATCCAAGCCATTCTTTTCGAGACGTGAACCCGAATATCCTGGACATATCCCTTTATACAACTTTGAAAAAATATTGATGTTTTTAGGATCTTCCATAGGAGCATATTATCATCCAGAAAGAAATGCCTATATTGTTGCCTTGGGTGAATCAACTGCCATCACCCCAGTGTTAAGACGTATACAAACTCAAATGTTAAGTGATCCTGTTGGAAGACAAATTTTACGGGAGAAGCCAAGAATGACATCTACTTCTTTGGATTTGGATCATTTACGTGCCTTACCCGAGAATACTATTGGAAGAACATATGTTGAATGGTTAGATCGTGAAGGTTGTAGTCCTGATACTAGAGTTCCTGTTAGATATATTGATAATGCTGAATTGGCATATATCTATCAAAGATATCGTGAATGTCATGATTTTTACCATGCAATTACTGGTTTACCAATTAATATTGAAGGTGAGATTTCTGTTAAAGTATTTGAATTTATGAATATCGGAATGCCAATGAGTGGATTAGGTGCTTTATTTGCTCCTTTAAGATTGAAGCGTAGTCAGCAAGAGAGATTATACGGTGTTTATTACCCATGGGCTTTCAGATCTGGATTGCATTCAAAACCATTGATGAATGTTTATTGGGAAAAGATTTTGGAAAAAGATGCTGATGAATTCAGAAAGGAGATGGGGATTGAAAAACCACCTGATTTAAGACAGATGAGAAAAGAATATAATGCCAAATTAAAAGCCAAAAAAGCTAAACTCTTGTAAATAGGATTTTCAAAACATTTAGTTATATGATTAGAGTAAGTAGAAATTATAGTTATGCTTGTTTATGACTTATTTCATTGTTCTATTTGTATGAAAATTTTGCATTTGATTGTAACTTTAAAAGTTAAACACTCCTGAAATTTTGTGTTGTGTTCCCCCACCATTTGGTCCCTGGCATCGCCTTCTTTTTTTTTCACAGCAAGGTTATTTTTTTGTTTCCCACGCCAGTAGTATTCGTCAAGATAGAATGTCACAATTACTATACAAGTACTTCTTAAAGAAGGTATGTATCCCTTTGTGGTAACTCAATTGATGTCATGTATAGAACTTTACTGACTCCAACAGCTTTCTTTGGACCATATTGCAACCATTGGTGATGGAGATGAAGATCCATACTTTGAAACTATTCCTGATAAAGATTTACACTTTTATCAAAGAAAAGGAGCCAAGAGAAAGAGAAAGATGCCGGATTTCATACCAAAACATGACCTAAAGATTCTCAGTTCTATTAAAAAATCTGCATATAGATTGGATTTACAAATGAGTTTATGTGGGGTTAGAATAGGTTGGGCTGGTATTATTGGATTAATTCCATGGATTGGAGATATTATTGCATTTTATTTCGCCTGGAGCTTAGTTAAGAAAGCAACGACAGTGGAAGGAGGATTACCAAAAACATTAGAAGCACAGATGCAAGCCAATGTCTTGATGGATTTTGGAATTGGTCTCATTCCACTTGTTGGTGATTTCATTAATGTATTATACAAATGTAATTCCAGGAATTTT